>JAVKPL010006130.1:0-254557 GCA_032173675.1 Gastrolobium villosum | reverse complement strand
AATGGCAAAGCCAATGCTCACAAATACAAGCACACTATTTTGTTACATTCCTTTTTCACTATTCCCATTCTTCACGTATTCCCGTCGCCGTGTTTATTTCACGCTTTACATTTCAAACCCTAATTCTTGCATTTTTTTTTTCTTTTCCCCCGATTCTTCTTCTCGATACCTTGTTTGGATGCTAGGAAAATCTCTGCGAAATAGGCGCATGTCACTATGAACTGGGAAATGGAAACCAAAAATCTTCAGCTGCCGGTACAGTTAACATACGCTGCCTCTGTTCATTCTCGTGTGTGTGCGTTGTGTTGTTTTTTTTTTTTTTTGTAAATTTTTATTTTATTACAAGATTCGTGAAATTCCGTGATGTGATGGCGGTTTAGTTAGAGTCTGTTTATTGAGATAAGCGATTATTATTATTATTAGTTTTTTTTTTTTTTGGAGGATTGGGATTATTTCTCGAATATTCTAACTGCTAAGTGGTTGTAATTGCAGTTCATTGCTGCTACTGCTGCTGCATTCTTTTTGTTGTTTGGAAACTCAATTTCGATGATGGATAAATGCTTGGAAGCAAAGTGGAGAATGATCTTGTGAGTACCGCCTCAAACTGATTTGTCTACTGTTTTCATCTCAGTATTAGTAGAACAAGGGATTGTTCTTTGTCTTTGGTGCCTGAATAGATTTGGTTTTGATATAGCAAATGGAGGTATCTTGTCTTCCTATGTAGCTTTATTGATTTATGCCATTTTTTGTGCAAGGCTTATTATGTTTCATTTATTATATTATTGATTCGATGCTTTTCTCATCACCTAATTGTGTAATGTTTTATCAGTGGCCCTTGTCTGTGTAAATAATAATTAGGGGTGTGTAGGAAGGGAACTGAACCAAATATGACTATTAAATCAAACTTCACTGACTGGTTTGGTTTAGTTTGAATGGCTGATCAGTTTATACTAATGAATGGACGGACTAACTGACTTAAATTCGAAGTTTCGTTTGGTTCAAGATTTGAAAATGTATAAAATAAAAATGCGGAACTAAGTCAATCAATTATGATAATCTTAAAAGTCCTTTTATACTGTCAACTATGTGGTAGCGATGATCCAGCGTTTTGGTGTTTAGGTGGCTTTAGTCTGGAAGGCATATGTTAGTACAAGGTAAATCACACTTTGAACTTTGTAGCTGGACGTTATTTATGTTTTGATGGTCAATCTTTCTAAACGTTAATGCATGGATCTATTGAATGAATTTTTTCTAGTTATTTAAAAATAAGTAGATAATAGGTACTGACTACTGACAGACCAAACTGAACAAACAAACTTATTTGTAAGTTCCCTCTTGACTATCAGATCAGTATTGTTATATTATTTTGGTCCAAGTCCATATTTGGAGCTAAAGCAAACCAGCCCATGCATGCCCCTACATACGATGAACATTTTCAATGGTTCTGTTCCCTATTTTTGGAGTTTACCATTCCAGTAACTTTCTAAATAATGGCTGTGACTTATTGTGTTTACATATATTATCATACCATATGTTTACATATCATCAAAGCATTATATTCATGTATATTAAAATCCTTGCATAAATGATCGTGATATTGTTAATGAAACTAATACTGAAAAATACGGATTGACAGTCGCGTTAGTGTTTGTGAATTTGCTAGTAATTGTAATATTACTTCTTTCCTTTATTTGCCCCAACATTACAAACACTAGAACATAGAGAAAAATTGCCAATGAATGCATATCCAACATGATGTGGCAGTCAATATTATTACTGTCTTCAACACTATGATACCGTTTAAATAACCAATTTAGTTTCCATAAATGCTGCCATCAACATTGTACGAATTGTTAATTGAATGAACTACCAGCATGAAAATATGCATTTTAATATAACATCACTGTCAGCATTGATTTTCATGCTAACACCCCTTAATAAAATCTGGCCACCATGATAAAATATTCTTCTGTACAATTGTCAATATCATATCTTCACATGTGATTATTCATATTGCCATAATTATTAGCGGATGAAATTGTGATGATTATGCTTCAAAAATCATTATTATAGCAAACTGCAATGATGCCGTCATCACTCCAAACAAAATCATGATACTTTTCTACGTCACTCAATTTAATTCATGGCTGTAAACTGTAGATTGTATTTTGGGTAGATTTAGATAACACATGGAATGGATAGTAAGAACAGATCTAGGATTCAAAGATCCTTCCCCACAGAGAAGCTATCTCTCTTCCTATCGACATGGCCATAAACAACATAGCAAATGAAGCATTGGAAATGCTTATTGTAGTGATTTTAACACTTCAGCCGTTTCAACTTGCAATTTCTGTAGGAATCTCATAAGGTTGCACTTGAATAAAAAGTAAAGTTATTTAATGTGCCACCACAAGATTATGACAATATTTGGTTTCAATTTTTTGTAATAAACATTTTGACTCTTTCCGAGTTTTTTTTTTTCCTTTTTCTTTCGTAGAAGTTGGAAGTTCTTCATTATCTAACTTACAGAAAATAAAAGGGGTAAAAGAAAAGAATATCAGGGCTCTATTTTTCAATATAAAAAATAATCACTTCACTCATTTTTCTCGTGAGTTATAAATGAAATAATACTGTCTGCTATTGAATTTATTGTCTATGGCTTGGTTGCCAGTACATATATAGTACTTGGAACCAACATATATAGTACTTCCAACCTACTGAAGGCATTTTAGGGCCACTAAACCTATTTATAAAGATATCAATGACTTGGAACCAACATTCTCAGGGCAAGTTTGGGTTTGAACTGGTTTTGTACCCTTCTCTCTTGATTGACAATGAAGTCAAATTTAGATAAGAATGTTGTTCAGATAATTTTTTTTGAAGGCATCGTAAAATTTCAAAGATGGGATTAAGGCCCACTAGCATATCCTAAGTGTGGACAAGACTTAGTTCTCTAACACAGAGCTTTATATCCTCCCTTCCTACCCTGGGAAACAGTCTACAATGACAGTTTGGTAGGATTAGAGCTAAGGTTGCACCACTCTATTTTAAAGCCCTTTGCATCCCAAGGGATTCGTTTATTACATTGCCCCTGAATTTGATTCTTGTGCTTATGTTATAGTTTTTGTCACATCGCACTATTTGATCAGTTGTGCTTAGTGCTTTGTTTGTTGTGTTGCTCTGTTGCATTATAACAAATCAATAACAACTTCAGATTATTTAGTTTTTATTTTCTCTTTTCTTCCTTCCCTACCTAAATTCCTAGAATCTCATTAGTAATCATTTGAGAGAGTTTTAGTTTTCAACTGTTTCTCTAAGTTGGTGGTTCTCATGATCATTCTTGGATCTTGCACCCAACTCTCTCTCATGTTCTCCTTGCTTCCTAGAGGTGCTTCCCTTTATCCCTGGTAAGGCTAGGTCCGTGATTAGATTGATTTAGATTCCTTTAAGTTCCAAAGAAATTTATGGGGTAAATTTCAGAGAGAGAAAGAGTGTCATGAACCAACTATCTAAAAAGTTTATGTTATTGGGTTTTATATCTAACATGCTTCCTCATAGAAGAGTTTTTAGGGCTTGAAGCAGGGTTAATGCATATGTGATACCTTGTACTATAATTTAACTTTTCTATTTAGATTAATGGGAGCAATAAGGATTGAACTCTAGACCACGTGACTATAATATGAACCAACTATCCCAGAAGCTCAAGTTGTTAGGTGAAGACCCATGAATGATTTTATATTTAATAGAGAGAAACCAGCCCATAAGTCCTACGGCTCAAAATTTACCCTACCTGTGAGGATCCCAATTCCTGACTAAGTGACTGGATATGCACTTGTTGAAACTACAAAACCCATTCACTGAAGATGTTTGCAAATAACAAGCTGTAATTGTTAAAAGAAGCCACTTTTGTCTGACAGTTATCATATTTTTTGGCTTTATAGTTTGTACTGTTGCGAAATCTGTTCAATATTCCATGGGATTAATCAATTAATCTCTCTTCATAGTATAGAGAAGAAGTTTGGTGTTTGGGAAAGTATAGGAAGATATTTGTTTCAATTTTCTAGAGTGAATGAAATATTCATCAATATGAAAGTTACTGAAAGGCTGTCGATGTTTTGTTATGCACGTTATGTGATTTGTAAATTTAGCTGAAGCCTGTATGATTATTCTTTATTTGTCTTTTTTGTTGATGAACTTAGTAATTTTTTGTGGCATTTCAACTAGAAGTACACTTTTTTTACTATGACAATGGGAGGATTACAATGGAAACTACTTCACTATGAAGTGGGCAAAACTAAATGTGCTTATGTTGACAAAGTGATAGGGATTTTAACAAAAATTATATAAATGCAAAGAGATATTTAATATCTAAAGTATAGGACATAAGATATTTATTTGCTTATTAAAAATGATGATTTCCCTAATCCCGATATACATGCAAAAAAGGAAACAAAGTAATTGGGAAATCCCCAGAATAATGTGGGATATCATACAAAATACGGAAACAAAATAGAAAAAGAAACAATGAAGCAAAGCAGGAAACATTCATCTCCAACATTTTCTACAAAGCTTGCTTGTTTTGATGTTTCAAACTTTGTACAATATTTTTTTTTTAATTAAAAATTAAAGAAAGATGTGTGAAGTATACAATGTAGAATGTACAGTTAGAATTTTCCTTATCATTTATTTGTTTTAATTCTCTGTGCTTGAAATTTTTATTGTAAAGTTGTAAACCATAAATGATGAGTTTACACAATATATTCTCTCTGTATTATGCAAATCTCAAAACTACTGTTGTTTCTTTGCGGAAGGATCGGCTAGGAGCCCTGAATTTAGTTGTTTAATTTATTGATTTGTACATTCTGTTATGAAGGGTTTTATAGTAAATAGTTTGGTGGGGTTGGGTTCATAAACAATGCTGTATTTTGGTAAGCTCATATTTTAATGGCTCCTGATTGAAGTATTGCTCTTGCATTCCACTTAAAACCATTCAATGCTAAACAGAGTTCTTCTATAATAGTTCTGAAAACAAACCAAAAAAACCTTTTTGAGGTGAAAGTCAGTTTGCAATTTACATGATTACATCCATTCAAGCTTGCTACTTCCTTTATCGCAATGGGTCGATAAACTTGTATGCATATCATATTCTTGCTATAGCAGTATAGTGCCTGACGGAAAGGTACCTGTTTCCTTCTGTTTAATTTGCATCCATTTCCTTTTGCCTTTTTTCTTGCACCCTTTCTAATACGCATATTAGCTGGGAGGGGGTGAGAAAAAGACAATGGTTATGTATGCCAGCTAGTAATAGCTGCAATAAAATCAGAAGAAATATTCTGTATTGTTGTTCTTGCATTACAAGTTAGGTTTCCTTTTACTGTATCAAATCTTTGAATGGGCCTAACTTGAAAAGGTAATGAAATATATTATTGAATTGTGTATAAACTGTAGAAAGGTTTCTTTATTTAAAGAGAATATATGATCTAATGGGCTAAGCCCAAGAAAGATTCTAAAATACAACAAATAAATAATGATTATTATTATTTACAACACTCCCTCTCAAGCTGAGGAATAGATATTTATCATTCTCAGCTTGTTAGTAAGTTCTTGAATCTATCTGAAGGAAGTCCTTTTGTCAATACATCAGCTAATTGATGCCCAGTGGGAATGTATGGAGTGGCAATCAACCCGCTATCAAGTTTCTCTTTGATGAAATGGCAATCGATCTCAATATATTTAGTCCAATCATGTTGAACTGGATTATGAGCTATACAAATAGCGGACTTATTATCACATAACAGTTTCATAGGTCCCTCACATTTTATTTTGAGATCATCAAGTATAATCTTCAACCACAACAACTCACAAATGCCTTGAGCCATAGCTCGAAATTCAGCCTCTGCACTTTGATCTGACAACTACATCTTGTTTCTTACTTCTCCACGTCACCAAGTTACCACAAAGAAACATACAATAACCAGTGGTAGAACGACAGTCAGTCACAGATCCAGTATAATTAGCATCAGTGTAAACTTTTAAAGAGAGATTGCCATCACGCCGGAATAACAGTCCTTTGCCAGGAGTGGCTTTAAGATACTGAAGAATTTTATTCACTGCCTGCATGTGTTTCTCCTTTGGATTGTGCATAAATTGACCGACAATACTAACAACATAAGCTAGGTCTGGTCTAGTATGAGCCAGATATATAAGTTTCCCAACTAGCCATTGATATTGTCCTTTATCAACTGGAGGATTCTCCTCTTCATAACCCATCTTGTGATTCTACTCAATAGGAGTATTAGAGGGTTTATGTAACAGCCCGTGTTAACCCAGATTGTTAACATACTATCGTATTAAGCCACGCTTAATTAAAATGCGGAATAACTTTTTCTTTAATTCAATTATGACGTCATTAAACTTAACCAATTTGATTACTTAATCAATTTCATAAAATACTGCCTGTATGTAAATTGCAAGACAACTAACTGAAATACCTCATATATAAATGATAAGTGAGTATCTAAAGCCACAGGACTACAACACGTAGCCTGGGTCAAAATCCTGATACTTTAATTACAACATTAAATTAAAAGACAATAGTCAAACCATGTGGCATGGACAAACCCCATGCTCACCAAATAAGGCAACAATGCCCAACAACCGTCTCAACATATAATTCAAACAAAGCGGAAAACATAACAGCAGTCAATCCAGCAGGACAGCATATCATAAATATCAACTCAGCTCTGGCCTCCTGCCACCTGAGCCCTCAACATTACCTGATCCTGAAATAAGCGTCCCCAAACGTGGGGTGAGATCTCTAACAAGAAATCTCAGTAAGACAAGGCGTCCTCAAGGAGTTTCCACCCCAAGCTCACTTACATGTGTAATATAAGTTCCAAAAACAGTATTTACAATATAAGTTCCAAAACTATGCGATGCAGCAATTAATCATGCCATGTGTGTTTATCAAATCTACTGGCCAGAGAAATGTAGGAATACGTCTATACCTACATGAGTACAAGGATACTACCTGCACCTCACCCACAGCCTCACCATCTTGTATGTACTACATACTCAGGCTTACTGTATAGGTGGACACCACATGCATCTCATAAAAGCACATTGCATAAAAATAGCTCAACAGCATTTCCAAAACATTAAAGCATGTAACACAGCATGCATAAACCCATCCCCATGGGACATGGTGGAACAACAAAATGGCTAAACCGAGGACACGAAAGCTTACCTTGCAAGCAATCAATCCAAGCCAAGAGTCCAACCACTCTCAAGTCCAAAAAACAGCAGTATCACAATCTGATATGGACCAATAATACATCAATATTTATGCACAACAAGCATACAACTTAAAGACTACGCCTTTCCTTTACGTTTTACGTCTTAAGGCTTCCAACAAAGCCATAAGCCCTTAATCATATGATTCTGACTTAGTTCATTAATTACAGAAGTTCAACTTCCTTAATCTTGGGTCCACACACACCCAACAGCTTATTGTTCACACAGCACGGCTACTGTTCTGTGAAAACCCAGGATATCCGGATATCATGAGGGACATATCCGGATATGTCATATCCGGATATCACACTGGACATATCCGGATATTCCATATCCGGATACCCAGGTCCCATATCCGGATATCGATATCCGGATATCTGTTCGACAAATATCCGGATATCGATATCCGGATATCTGTTCGACAAATATCCGGATATCTCACGACAGAATGCAGTTTCTGCATTTCGTGGATATCCAGTCCAAAGATCCAACTTTTAACACATGTACACGTTAAAGCATGCATTTTTAATCCATTTTAGGTTCACTTATGTGTTGGTTACATGTTAAACCCATTAACATACCAAGGTACCACCTTTAGGCCATAAAAACACATGATCAAGTTAAGGTGACTTACCCCAAAGCTTAGTCAGTAGTTCAAAGTGCCTTTGGAGCTCCCAATACTGCACACAAGTCCAGCACACCCAAGGACACGAAAATGCCACACCAAAGGTTGGTTCTTGGCACCAAAGGAGGCTTCTTGAAACCTCTAATGGCATGAACAATGGCTCATAACCATGGAGACAACACCACAGCCCACTAACACCTCTCACCCAGCACCTCCACTCAGAAAAGGTTGCACCACACTCACCCAAGACACACTCTAGTTGCTTGGAAGAAGGAATGGTGAAGAAGATAGAAGAAGAAAGGTCACCAAGCTCACAAATGGTGAAAGAAAGCAATGAAACAGTGCCAAGCACTCAGAAGCAGCAGCCTCTCACGTTCAATATGGGCATGCCTAGGGTTTTGTGCCCTAAGTGTGTCTATTTATAGGCACATGGCCACTAATCGCGCAGTATTAGCCTTAATAGCAAAGTAAAAGATCTTGATCCCAAACTTCGGATTCTAGACCTAGACATTTTTCTAAGATTTGTCATATTTTTATTTTATTTTTCGGAGCACCTTTCCGGTACGCGCTTTTCCATAGCCAGTATCAGTTCTGGCATCAGATTACGTTATTTTGACTTGAAACTTGTTTAACAAGTCCTACATAATATTCTAGTAATTATCATGCATTCGTTATAATTTTCCGGGATACTTTTCCGGTACGCATTTATACCGAGTAGCAGAACCGGTATCTGCGCTTTTCTTCCGAAAAGCGACTTTCAGCATTTTTACTCACTCAGTATAATTATTAAAGCCTCATAATAATTATTAGGGTCAATTATGGAATTATTTCCTAATTATCATAATTAATTTACTAATTACCTTAATTAGCGGTGCGGGTTCTTACAGTTTACAGCAAGCTTTCCTGCTTTTTTGAGAAGATCAAGAACATATTTCCTCTTGCTGATAAAAATTCCTTCTTTTGAATGAGCTACCTCTATCCCTAGGAAATATCTCAGTTTTCCAAGGTCTTTAACTTCAAACTTAGAGGCTAGTCGTGTTTGCATAATGTCTCTCCACAATATCATCACCTGTTACAATAATATCATCAACATATACAAGGAGCACAATGAGCTTCCCATCTTGGGAGTGCTTAAGGAAAAGAGTGTGATCTCCTTGACTCTGTATCCTAAGGTCATCATAACCTTAGTAAACCTCCCAAACCAGACACGAGGTGACTGCTTCAATCCATACAAGGCTTTTCTTTATCTACAAACTTTATCTTCTCCGTCTACAGAATCAAAACCAGGCGGGATTTCCATGTAGACCTCTTCTTCTAACTCACCATTAAGGAAAACACTCTTCACATCAAATTGATTTATATCCCAATTGTAATGGGCAGAAAGAGATAACAAAACTCTCACCGTATTCATCTTTGCAATTGGAGCAAAAGTTTCTTCATAATCAATGCCATAGGTCTGAGTGTAACCCTTGGCGACTAGCGAGCCTTATATCTCTCAAGAGTGTCATCAGAATTATACTTCAGGGCATAAACCCATATGCACCCTACTGCTTTCTTTCCATTGGGTCTATCAATAACCTCCCTTGTTTTATTTTTCTCCAACGCATTCATCTCCTCTTGTATGGTCTGAGCCCAATTCTCATCTTTTAATACTTCATGTACTGATTTTGGGATTGAAATAGAATCTAGTGCTGAAACAAAGCTTTTGTGCTGCACAGAAAAATTAGTAAAAGAAACAAAATGGGAGATAGGATATTGAGTACAAGAGGAACAAGATTTCTTGGAACAAGATCTTTTTCCTTTTCTTAGGGCAATGGGTAAATCATCAGAAACAGAAACAATGGGTAAGTCATATCATGATCAGAAATCTGAGATTCAGGACTTACCAGTGGTTCAGATGATTGAGGTTTCTGGTGAAGCAGTGTGAGTTGTTTCCTTCTTTGATATACCAACTCAGGTGTCACAATATTCCGCATCTCTGGTGTATTTGATGGATCAGACACAAGAGGATCAGACACAACAGGAACAGAAACAAGAGGAAAAGGTGAAGTAGTAGACACTGAAGATTCAAACTCAAAGAAGGAAGGTGATGAGTTTTCTGAAGAATTGTTGTCTCCCTGAAGATGAGGACCTTGGAAAAAAGACTTAGATTCTTGAAATGTAACATCCATAGAAACAAAAAAAAATTGACTGCCAGGGTGATAACACTTGCAGCCTTTCTGATCAGGAGCATAACCAAAGAAAACACATTTAAGAGCCCTAGGATCTAACTTACTGCGATGGTGTTTATGAACATGAATAAAGACAACACACCCAAACACTCGTGGAGGAAGACTCTGCATAGTGGGAACAGAAGGGAAAAATGAAGTTATTGAGGGAATGAGACTTACATTGTCAAGAATCCGAGTGGGTAAGCGGTTGATCAAGAACGCTGTAGTAAGAATGGTATCTCGCCAATAGCATTTGGGTATATGTGTCTGAAACAGTAAGGCACGAGCAACTTCAAGAAGGTGATGATTCTTTCTCTCAGCAACCCCATTTTGTTGAGGGGTGTCTACACAAGTAAGTTCATGAATCATACCTTGACTTCGTATAAATTGGATAAAACAATGATTAACATATTCAGTATCATTATCAGTCCTTAGTCTCTTGATTCTTTTACCAAATTGGGTAGCAATCTTATAAAATTGAAAGAATAGTTGTGGTACCTCAGACTTTTCATGCATTAAACAAACCCAAGTTACATGAGTGGAATCATCAATAAAAGAAACAAACCATTTATTACCAGGCGGGAAAGAATTATTACCAACTTGAAAAGGTAATGAAATATATTATTGAATTGTGTATAAACTGTACAAAGGTTTCTCTATTTAAAGAGACTATATGACCTAATGGGTTAAGCCCAAGAAAGATTCTATAATACAACAAATAAATAATTATTATTATTATTTACAACAGCCTATCTATCGGATATCGGTAACCACGATGTAAAAATAATTCTATGGTTATTTGAATGCTAATTATCTTATAAGGAGGATTTATCTATTTTTTTTTTTATAATACTGACAGAATTAATTATTCTTTGAAGGATCAGGTTTTGTAATTGTAAGACAGCCTTTGGTTGTCATATTGAATCTGTTCGTAAGCAACATGAGCTGGGTTTGTCATTGATTAGGGGCTTCTGCTTCCAAATTATCCTTTGATTTTGAAGTTGACTACGGCTTGTGGTAATCACAGTCGTCCCATAACGAATATCTCCCTTGAGTGGTTAACTGGTCATATACGAGATACATTTATTGTTCTGCTGCTGGTGATATTTCCTATCAACTTTCTACGTATGATGTATGAAAATAATGAAAACTACTTTGCATGCGGGAATAAACTTTTCCGATTGATTTCTGCAATTTCTGTTCATTATCAATGATTACTCTACTGATAATTATCAATAATTACAAATACTTTTGGTATGATGTCAGAGCGTTTAATGGATGGCTGTTTCAAGCTTGAATAGATATGATTTACAGGTCAATCCAACTATTTATGGGGTTCCATATCCTAAACTGAAAACTATTCTACTTTTTTTATGACATGCTCTGCATTCATTTCATGTCAGAGAAAGAAGAATTGAAGGTGTGAAGGTATGCTAATCAATGAACTCCTGTCACTCAGGCAGCAATCCCCTCTGGTCTTGAACAGTTGGATCTTCAATATTAGCTTTTTCTGGTAAATTTCTTTGACACATGTCCCATCATACTTGTTTTCATTTTTTTGTCTTTGCTAACTTACTTCTTGGACAATGCAATCTGGCCAAAAGAGGACGAGGTGCATGTGTTTGTTGATCAAATCCCCTGACACAAACAAATCCTGAAATGTAGTATCAAAGTGTCAACAGGCATGACAAGATTGAATACTGATACTTTAGTAATGCACATGGGAACTAATCACCGATTGTAACATGTAGAGTTGTATGATGTTTTCAGGAAACACTATTGGCTGACTAGTCTGATACTGGGTCACTCAGGAATGATATATACATGCCTCATGCCTGACATGTGTCTTTTCAAGGATCTTGTGTAAATTCCACTGGCATTATAAATTTTATGACAATTGCTTATGATTGTTATTTGTCCTACAAGGTTATGAAAATTTTGCTAAATCTAGAGTTGGCTCTAGATGCAGATTTGGTTGTTAATTGCAAGAGATAACTGTTGTATTACTTTTTTTTGGTATCCTCATCCTAAATCTCCCTCTTTCTTTCACTTGTGTGAATATATACCTGCTGAATATGTATGCATACTCATTTGCAAATCTAAATGAGTTAGGTTTGGTAAATTTAAATTTTAGTAGATCCTGTATTTCCTTTTGAGGCTACCAAGTGAAAGTTTTTATTCTTTCCTCTGTTATAACTTATCAATATGTCTAGTGTGGTAAAAAGATGAAATAACAAAAACATTCGAAGGTATTCTGCATACCTCTCCAAAAGCAATGCTGAATTTCTTGGGTTGAGAGGCCTAGTAGACATAAGTATTTTTGATGAGTACAATTTTACCGTATGGGATAAACTGGTTTAGATATATAGTACATGAGTCATGAGCATAGTTCTTTCTACCTTTGAAAATTGACGATACAGAGGTCCCAAAGTATACTGTCCTCCTTGGCAAATTCCATATCCATGCCCTAGGGATATCAATGGGTTGAATGCTGGATGCATGATCCGCAAATAGCTTCATGATAATAAAAGGTTTATGGACCTTGTTGGTGAAAAATTATATTTAAAATAAGGGCAAACGTGCTAATGTAATTGAATAGCAATAAAACGTTGACACATACCTCGTTAACTTGAAAGTAAGTCCCATTCAGTGGAAAGCTTCCCTTAGTTGCTGTACGACAAGGTATCTATATATGGGGATAATGTTTGTGTAAGTTATTAAAGAAAAACAAAGTGCAAGAAAGTATAATCTTTCATCTTTCTGTATCCATGAATTAATCTTTACCAGAAGTGTTCCTCTGACTGTTTGTAAATTAGCTTCTCTAATGCTGTTGCATGAAAAGCATGTCTTGTCATTGCACAGGTTGGTTGAATCTCGGGATCCACACCTTCTTTCTGGTGGTTCAATGGAATTTGCAGTCTCACCTAGTGTTCAATGTCATAAATATGGATGTAAGTATATTGTGATGTTATCTGACTTTAACCTAGTATAGAAATAGTAAAAATCTTGCCTATGCTTCCCTTTTACTTTTTTGTCTAGCTATTTTACATGTATTTGTGCATTGATATTTGTAAAAAGATAGCTTTTGGAGACTATTGCTTGCATATGTTCACTAATTGAGATTGTTTTGAGTGTCTTTATTCTTTAGCTAACCTGGTGTCCATATTGCAAGAAGATATGGGCTTGGGTCATCAGGTTCCCGTTTATCCATCTGCAAATTTTAGTAAAGAAATCAACATAACAAAATCTCCAAGCTGATAACTGCATGTTTCAGTGCAATGAAAAGATAACCAACCTTTTCCAAGAGAGGGTGTGAATCTGGGAGTTCATATCTGCATAAATCAGGGAGGTGTTGAAAAGCATCATTTAGACTTCCATTTAAAAACTGACATGTTACTTAATCTAGAGAACCAAAGCATTTACTTCCAAGTATCCTTAATCTACACTATGGAGAAAATTATCCTTATGATGGTAAGGATATAATTTTATTTAGGACCTGCACATGCCTGTGGATGATTCAATTGCATAGTGTTCACATCTAATTATGCCATGTGTTAATTTTCCTTGGTTGGACACTTAATTTGCTGCTCAACTTGGATAAACAAAATGATGAAGAATATTTTTAAGTTTTTAGTTAGATATATGTTTTTTTGGGCAAGGCTTATGCTATTGCAAGTAATACCAGTATCTACTTACACATGATGTTCTGTTCTTAGCCGACTCATATTCTTCAGTTTTGGTGTAGGGATAGAAGCAGACTGTGGAGTCAAGGCAACAAGTGCCTTGGACATGTCACCTTCATGGTGCTCCTTGTATTCTTGCACATAGTTCTGTACATTCATTGCAAGTTCTTCGACACTGAACTCAATAAGTGGAATTTCGTCAGGATCCTCCCCAAAGAAGTCCTCAATGTCGCTTTCTATCGCCTCTGTCAACTGTTGTTCTGGTGTTGCTGGTTCTTCAATGATTGGCTCGCACTGCCCACTTTCAGGACTTGCTTCTTTGATCAAGTTGTTCTCAAGAAAAGGTAGGATCATGGGGTTGATGTTGACAGAAGGGTTTTTCTCAGCTGCAATGGGAACATGCATGCTCACGATGCGTTTCTCTTCTGGCCCAGGCAAGGCAAGCCGTGCACTGCACAAAAAGGGTTAGTCAATTCATAAATATAAATCAAGTCTCTCATGCACTTGATAATAGAACAATGCAGTTGAAGGAATTAATTCAACTTTGCTTGATTTATCTGGTTACTCTCTATGATAGGTTTTGTTACCAGCCTTGAGTTGATTCTTTGAACTTTTGGTTTTAGAAGCTTCAAAATTTGGCTGTGGCCTATTGGATCTTCTTTGGGGCGGGGGATATGGGTGGTGACAAGATTTAGGAACTGTTATCTGTCATTCTGTTGATAAGATTTACATATATGACATTGGGGGCTTTCCATTTTTGGATAATCAATTGGTTTCCATTCATTGGCATCAAGAGTCCAGACCAAATTAACTATAATGGAGATAACCATTGTGGGTTTGCAATTAATTTTCTAAACTGACTGCACCAAGAACCAAAACATATGGTACTGGAATCATGAACAAGAGGATGGGTCTGGACCTGAAAGTTTAATCAGGAATAAATTGAAAATGACATTAAGAAAAAGTTGATGAAGTCACTGAGAAAATATATGTACCAGACTAGGGGGTAAAGGATGCATCAATGGAGTCTTGAATTGGAAGGATGGAGATGCTGAAGAATTAAGAGGGGTTTAGGGAAGTTCATGAATACTTTAAAAAGTTTGGAGTTTGATTTGCATAAAAATTGATATAAAATACCTAATTTGTCAGCTAATTTTGCTTAGTAAGGGTAAGTAAGATGTAGAAAAATCCATCACCCTAGTGGCTGACATGGACACTGAAGATTGGAGAGTGAGAGAGAATTATGTTGTGGGAGGGAATTGTGTTATGATAAAAAAGGAAGTGGTCACTTTGGTGGGTAGGTTGTTATTGGGTTTAAGTCTTTGGACAGCATTTGTGCTGAGGGAGAGAGCTAACCAAGTGTCAGTTATTGTATCTGTTTTCCATATACTGAATGCATAACACAAATTTCCATCTCAAATCTTGCGTTCTGTTTTTTTATATCCATCAGTTTTGCATCAAGTTGATGGCATTATATAATGCAACTGACATATTGAGGTGCTAACCTTGCAAAAGCACTTGCAAAATGTCTGCACTCTGCTCGCATTGGGCATGCATTGCAATTTGGTTGTTTCTTTGTGCAGAAAACCTACATAATTGGAACATGAATACTTTTAACCACCTATCTCCTGCCCGTGAAGCAAAGCTAGTTCCAAAAATTTGTATGCCCTTTCTGAATGTTTGTACCAAATATGAAAAAAAAATTGCATACCTTTCCAAACGTAATCATCTGGTAGTGTAGCTCATACCTGCATTCCAGTTATGTATCTGTGTTAGTTATAGATTTAGTAACCATGGTAAAACAGTTATTTCTAATGCAGAAATTACAAGGTTCTCTGATCGAGCTTGCACAATCTGGGCCAGAGATACTTCTGAATTGACTCCAGCACTGGATACCTACATGGCACAGTAGTTAGCAATTTCTATCTGTGATATGTTTATCTCCTTACTGGTTGGCATGGGATACTTACTGTTCAAGGAGGTGTATCTGAAGTGCTTCAGGAAGCGGTTGGAGAGGGACCCATCCTAGTCTAACGGCTATTCTTCCAACATTAGTGTCAACCTTCAACACATGATTATGGCAACACGTTATTGCAAAGCTTTTTTAGTGATTTGCATTGGCTGGTGAGCAGTGAATGGATTTCAAATAAACCTTACCGGAAAAGCCAGATGATGAAGTGTCAAAAGCCGTACACATTCCACACTTTTTAACCCCAATCCTCGAATGCTCAGTAGATATTCCCTGCATTTGATGTTATGGAAAACATATAGAAAGGACATGGTTAATTGTCTTAATTTGCATTTTATGCTGTAAATTGCAGTCAGTGTCTGCTGCATAGAAACTTTCTTAGGATAGGGATTAGGGACACTGGTGAATAGTGATTGAAGAAATACTGAAATCAAAATGGCTTACTTTGCTTTATCGGGGGGAACATATCTTAACCATTCAAGGTCAGTGTTTCCATGCTCTTTAACCAATCTGTTCAGGAATTCCTGAAATAAAATAGAAGTCCTTTGTTTAAGAATATTTTGGCAAAAAAGCAGTGTTCTACAACATGCTTTGTTCAATATACCTTGATTCGTTCTGCTAGCATGTTGTTCATCCCTCTTTCTTTAATAGCGTCAGAAATCTCTTTAACAGGGGCACATCTTAGTGCTTCATAGTCAAGTGAATCCATTGTGTCTTCACTTCTTTCTTTCATTGTCCCATTTGCTTCTACCTCCTTTCTTAGATTGTCCCAGTCATCTACATGCTTTTTTTCAGTCTTAGGTTTCGCTTTCCTTGCTTTAGAAACCTTGAATTTGCTCTCTTTATCTGTAGGGCCTGGAGAATAAACTTGCTTCTGTGGCTTTGGTTCAGCCCTACTATTATCTGAGCATACTTGTCTGTTTGGTGCGGATATAATATTTTCACTGTTAAATGCTTCTTCTCCATGCTTTGGAGTATTGCAGCAATCCTTCACTACATCATCTTGCCCCCTGGCTAATATGTAAGAAGTATTTAATGATTCTGTACATGGCCTGCCTTCTGGTTGTAAGGTTTTCTGACCTACAAGATGATGGTTAGGTGAAGGCTGATTATAATTTGTATGAGATCTAGATTGAGAAGTATCTTGTAGAAGGACTGAATGGCTGCTTAATGGTCCTTTAGGGTACATTGTTGGTAACTGTGGATACCCTAGTGTTCCATTTCCATACTGCATCTCTATGGGTTTATCTGAACTATCTCCAACTTCCCTGATGCCAAATCTCCCATAATTGGTGTTTTGGGATTTACTGCATACAGCAACAGTTTCAGGCCAAGAAAACTCGTCACAATTCATTTGAAAAGTCTTTAGCCCTTGTGATTCTAAGTAATGTAACTCATAGTCAGTTGAAGGAAAAAAAGGTACTTGCTTTTCTGGATACTCAAAGTTGCTGGAATGATTAAATGCTGAGTGGAAATTGTGACTGTTGTTTCTGCCTACTGCAGAACTTTGATTTACATGTTCTGCTTGTTGCTGCTTTCCATCTTTGGTTCTCTCCTCAAATAGTGACACTCCGTTTACACTATTGTAAAATTCCTGGAACATTGTGGTCTTTCCTACCTGTAAATGATTTCTTGAACTTGAAAACTGAGTCTTGCTGGTATCGCACCCACTGTTTAGTCCTTCTGATTCCGAATTGGATCCTGAGGAGGATCCAATTCTGGTACCTTGAGTAATTGAGGAAATAAGAGAATCTTGTGATGATAACAATTCTTCTTCTATGATCTGATTATTTGGCTTTATTAGGCTCCCTTCTATCATTGAGGTTTCACTGTCTCTCCTAAGCTCTCCTGTATGATGGGGTGTCACAAAGCCAAGAAGGTAGGTTGGTTGATTTAATGTACCTCTTCCATATGATATTATTGTGTCAGCTGGATTTACTATGCTTAGTTCTGGTTCTTCAACTAATGCTTTTGTGACAACAACATCGAATGATCTCTTGCTGCTTTTTGACTTGGGAAACCTTGCTGATAGAGACATAAATGCAGAGCTGCAAAGAGAGGAAATAATCATGAAGTTTTTGTGGGGCTGCACTTCATCTTGTACGAGCATTGGCAATTTTGGTGAAACATCCTTATTGAGGAAAACACCTATCACTGATATTTAGCTTACCTTGAAAGATGGTCTGAAACATTCTGAGTGAGGAAAACACCTATGACTGAGTCAACCACGGATCCTTTCCACTTTGAGAAGCGTCTATCTCCTGCACAGTAAAGGTATATTTGATTTTATAAATATAAGCTGACAAGTGAACGATATAGCAATCAAATGAATAGTTTTAATAAATCATTGACTTCTGTTTTTGCTATTAATCCCATTTGAGTGCCAATGTTTTCTGTCCAAGAGCATTACTCAAAATATAGAGGATTTTCTTGTCTGTTCATAGCCGTGTGCCTTTGCATATTTTTCTTCCTTTTGTCAAAGTTAAACTGCTCTCTAGAATTAATACTGTTAGAATATTAGGGTTATTAGTGTTATTACATATGTGGGTTATGATAACCAAACTAGTACAAGCACATCTTAATTATCTCTCTCTTTTTCTCACTTCTGTAGCTAAACTTATAATCCCAACAGATTGAAATATATCTTAGAAGAACATCATAATGACAAGTTCAATGTGAATTATCATTACTTGCGGAGAAAGGGTAGTTATAAACATTATAGAAAGTAAAAAATGTCTGTCTTGAGTTCATTTAGCAACAGGAAGTTTTAGGCTTCATGGTACTTGATGTTTGGGTTTGATGTATTGTACCTTGAACAAGATGCATCCGTGCAATGAAGGAATCAGCTCGTCCACGAAAAACATTTCTTTCCTCTTCCCACCACTTCTCCTTTTTCTTGTCAGTTCCTTCAAGGCCTTCGCTTCCTTCCTTGCCCATCAACAGTTTCCAGGTTCTCTCTGTTTCCGGGTCAAGGTCCACTCTAGGTCTTAGTTTATGTTTCTTTGCAAATTCAAATTCCTGGTAGGGAGCAATCGAACCATCTCCCGCATATGGGACAAGTGCCTTTTGTCCTTCCATCTCTGATATGTTGGTCTCCTTGAGGTTGAGACCGTTCAGTCCATAAATTATGTCATCTATCAGAGTGGAATATATCTGGTGTGGTTCTCCTAAAAATTAAGAAACAGAAAAGTATCATTTTATGTTTACAGAAAAATCCATTCCTTTATAAAACATGCATTACCTGAGATAGTAAAGCAATCACCAGTGCTGACTCCATTGTTTTCCTGCTCTACAAATATGTTTTTTTCCATACAGAAGTTGGGCATTTCTCTATTAGAATGTGATTGATATCCATTTTTGTCTTTAATTCTCACTTTCTGTGAATCATCTTTACCCATTATTTTGTTGGAAGACCTTCCATAGACCTTTGCATGGAGTGTATTTTGAGTTTTTTTCCTCTTCTGATTTTCTACGAAACCTTTGGCAAGAGCTGCACTGTTAGAATTTTCGTCTGCTTGTAAAATCTCTTGGCACAAGGAAGTATCAAGTGGAATTGTGGCTGAGTCATGTTGGTTCTCGGTGCTGTTGGAATATTTTCTCTTGGAACCCTTTCCTTCAATGGAATTGGAGATAATGTTTGGCACCAACTGAAGGGTATCCTGAAAAATCAGTTCTTGGGTCTTCTGAGAGTTTCCGAAACATGTTGCTGATGGAAAGAGAATGTTGCCATTTTCTTTTGCATGAATATATTGCGGCATGCATCCATTTTTTTCTCTCTGGAACAAATCAGAATTTCCCTGTCTTTTATCAGTGACTGGAGATTTTGCTATCTGCTGTTCTTCTTTAGTTGCTGACAAGGCTATGCTTGGATTCCTTTCTGATGAGAAAGTATTAGTTAGCTTTTGATTCAATAAAAGGGTAACATCATCTGTGTTTCCGGGTTGTTGGTTTTCTACTGTATATTCATCCTGCTGGCTGATCAGCAAAGCTGAGTTTGAACTATACTTTATAGCTGCTCCACCGAGCATCTCTGTGGCCTTGTAGTCTGAAATGATATTATTGGCCTCCTCATTTTTATGTTGGATCTCCTGCTGACAAACTATTCTGCTCTGGCTTTCATATCCGCTCTTTTCTGAGTCAAAATTTAGAGCTTTCCTGCAGGATTTTCTATTTGCAACAGTAGAATCAGAAGTTTCTTTCGTAACATCAACATGTGTTGTTGCTGCAGTATGTCCGACATTCTTCTTCTTTTTGTGAGGATTGTCTTTATTCTTTGTCTTTTGAGTTGCAGGGTTTGATTTTCTTTTGGGTTTGGCCTCTACAATTACCTTTGGCCTATGCTTTCTTCGTTTGGGTGCTTTCTGCTCAGGTGTCTTGTTCAGGTCAAAACCCAGGTCACTTCCCTTGTCACAGATGTTGCTGTCAGAACCCTTTTGATACCCATATTTTGTTGAAATTGCTGCAGATGATGAGTCTACAATTTGCTGTAGAAGGCCATCGCAAAATTCTTGAATTTCATTCTCTTTGGATGAAACCAAGTCTTCTTGTTTGTCTTTCTCCTGACTTGTGCTTTCAGCTATTGTGTAATCCGGTATATTACAAAACTGGCTGTCCACAAACTTGAGCTGATCCATTGTTTTTGGTATTGATTGGAGGGAGTTGGTGAAACTAGCAGTAGCATCAGCTTCTGTTATTGGAACATAGTTCATATTATACTTCGGGTAAGAATCACCTGTGAAAGCAATTTTAGTCATTCACCAATTAGTTGCTGAAATCATAATGGATGCAGGAAGGTATTGTTCAAACAGCCAAAATAAATGGAGTTATTATGTGTTTGTAACAATGTAATCTGTATCATAATTTCTAATTGCTCCTTACTATGTAACTTGTGTGAGGGGTATCAGTTCCACGTATCCACAATGTACTAAAAAAGAATAAAATAAATGATGAAGAAAACAATTGTTTGCATTCATTATCAATGTTTCGAAATTCATGGTTTTCATATCTTGATAATCGAAAGAATAATGCCTCTTACCAGAGCTATGAACATCAAATGTCTTCTTGTTACTGTGAATGTCATACAGTACTGAAACTTAGAGAAGATGCAGAAGTTACCGTGGGGTGTCTCAGAGAAGATGCTCTTCGGTTGGTTTGAGTCTGAGCAGTGAATGGCATTGTTGAGCAAGCTGTCTGAGTTGCTGCCTATAAATTCAGAATTCCTATCTGGAATCAGAAGTCTATTTGCATCTTTGTACACAATGTCTGAGGATGAATGGATATTGGATCTTTGTACACCTGCATAGGATTCCCTCACATCAGTGCTCGCCTGAGGATAAAAATTTGGTAGCAGTGGATTTCTTGCTGCCCTGTTAATGCTCACGTCGAAATTCCTGTTAGCAGAAGCTATATTAGTTGCATTCTTCTTGAGCAGTAGTTCCAAAGTATTACTGTTCATTCCACTGCTCTCATAGCACCGCGCCTGAGCATAGGAGCCTGCTATCTGATTGAGAACTCTCTTTCTATTGGTTGAGTTGCCATCAAAATTATTGTGCAGTCCAATTTGATCTATTTGTCCTACCAGATGGAGATTCTGATCTGGTCCATTATGATGCAGCAGCATCTCTTCCATGTAATCACTTCCAGGGACAGGAAATTCTTGATAATTTGCTCTTCTCTTTTGGTCCACTGGCCAGTCTGATATTGGCTTAGATCTTAGAATGAGCTTCTCAGGGGTGATGGGTACCCATGCATTGCTCATTTGAAATTGTTTCTCATCTTGACCCAGAAGCCGTTCTCCGAAGTTCATTATTGAAATCCTGCGAGTTAGAAACGATATTAATATCTTATATTTCTTTCACTTATACTTTTTGGTGTCGGTTGAATTTATAGGGGAAAGTATTAAAGGATAAAATGGAGAATATATGATAAATGTGTTACAAGACATCAATCTAATACACCAATTTGTACTAATATTTTAGTTTTAAGTACTAGTGTAAAACTAGTACAAGCCCAGTTCAACAAGACAACTCACATCATAAGGCTTCTTCAGTAAGAATGCTAGTACTCTGACAATATCTACATTGTTAGGGAAGGTAAGGAGAAAACAGACACGGACAGGCTATATTCGACGATGGAGCAAGAAACAACCATAGAATTCATTTTTGTTTTTTGTTTTTTTAATACATAAAATTCATTTTTCTAAAATTTCCTTGTAAAACAACACAAGTAGGCTGCAGAAAGAGTATAAACCCCACTTCAAAACGTTATTAAATCTGCTTATCCTATGCATCTTTCGTACCGTCATTTATAACTCAGAGGGGAGCTATATCCTATATTGAAATATGAGTTTTATATTTCTCATGTTGTAGATACAAAAAGCACGTTCTAATGACAAAAAAAATTATGTGTAGTCCACATTGGCACGAAATCAGGGTGTGTAGTGTTAATTTAAATTCTCATGTTGAATGAGAATTATAAAACCCTGCTTGCGCTATGTGTTATATCACATCGTGGTCCTGTTCCACATCTGAAGTAACATGGTGATCAGTTCAACAATTAGATTCAACAGTAAATGACAGAACATATTTTCTATAGTTTTACTGTCAAAATAGCAGATAGAATTACAACAGCAACTAGCATAGCTAAATTTTCTGCATAGGTCATAACAACACAACACATAATTGGTTCAAGCTATATCAGCTTGACGTTTAAAGATATGTAACTTAAAACTGAATGTAACCCTAACAATGAGTCCAAGTATAAATTAAACATTCCAGTGAAATGACAAATACAAGCAAAAGACAACTTCATAAGACATTTACAGTAATGCCTGTAGGTGATGTTATAAACAAGAAATGAAACTATGTATGTAGAAGAATCAAGAAGGATTGGGGAAGGAGAAGAATGATATATGCACAAAAGGGAAGAGAAAGATAAGTAGGGAGAGGTAAGATGGGATGATGCATCTCCTGATGCATGACAGGACTCTAAATCATGTGTTGAATATCCATTTCAGGTTCTACATTATGTATTTGATCAACAAGCCATATCATTAGCACTGAACCAGCCTCCAATCAACTCAAGCAACAGCATAATTCAGTACAGGATCAACTATCAGAGCTATTGCAGCCTAAACAAATACACATCAGCTCATAGAAAAGGTTAATTTTGTTATTCCTAATTATAAGCTGATCAACTGAAAATAAAGCAAGTATTCAGCTCTTGAGAATCAACTGCTGCTGATGGATCTCAACCAAAAAGAAAAGAAAGGAACCCAATAGAGGATCTTACCTGCTATGTTGTTGGTCACTCATCTGAAGAAATTTCAAAGCTTTATTATCTCAATGAACTAGGCTAAAGCTATAAAGATCTACGGCTTCTTCAAAAGTATTGCAAACTCTATTCTACCTCTGCTGGATATTGCCCTGAATTATCAAAATCCCGATGCATTCATGGACCTTTTTGTATTGCCCCATTGCCTAATACCAACATGCCCAAAATCCCTTCAACACATTCCTCACCATGGCTATTGAAACATTACAACATACCTACATATTAAAGAAAAAAATAAAATAAAATATCAAGCCAGGCATGAATGCTTTAAATGCTGAAATGAATGACTTGGACATGGAAATGCTAAATAACAAATGGAAACTAAAAGTAAAAGCACAGGTATCCACCACACAATACAAAGAGAAGATTTTTATGGGGGGTTATGAATCTGGCTATATTGACAAATTAAAATCCGATTTAAATATTTGGATTTTGCCACAACGGACGGGGATACACAGGATCTTCAGAATCTGTGAAATGAAGAATACAAATAAAAGCTAATGAATACGAAATTGTAAAAATGGTATTAACAAAAATTATCTTTTGCATCTCAAACTCACCAATTTGTGTGTGCCTATTATACACTGAGCCTCGAAAGGTATAGTCTATGGGGGAATGAAAACACAGTGAGTATTTAAAGAGAAGAGGGGGAGGGAGGAAAAGAAACGAATAAATTTTATAATATTTTGAAATAATATTAAAAGGAAAAATGTGTGCCATTATAAATGTCTTTCACTCTCACAAAGATATGAAATCCAGACCTCTAAAACTTTTTCCATTCACTCTCTCCCATCATAATTTATCTCTTTTTCTCACTCACTTAACATGACATAACTTTATGTTCTTTAATGCAATACACACTTTCCCCATATTAAAATAGCAAATTAATGTATTTTGTTAACATATGGTAACAACACACTTTTTAATATTAACAATGGCATTTACAGTTCACTTTTTAACACTCTTTTTTATATGTTTTTTTAAGGGTTATTTTTATATCATTTTATGAGATAAACAATATTCCTACACACATAAAAGAGGGGTGAGTCCCACCATTTTTTTTTCTCTTTCCTCTTACCTGTGAGTCCCACTTATAAATTTATTTCTACAACATGAGATAACTTCTTTCCTACAACATAAGAAAATTATTTTCCTTTTTTTATTATTAATATAAATTGATACTCACATCCTCAATAATGTTTTCTTTTTTGCTCCTCCAATGCCTTTTGCTTCTGCTCTGATTCTTTTATCCTTTAATGGAATATATTTTTGGTACTACTATTGTACCAAGATTCAATGCATCTCATCAATGAGAGCAGTATACATCAGAGGAGAGAAAAAAATTTGACAAAAAATAAAATAAATTTAGCTGACATGTAATATTTTTATTGGTGGGATGTACTAAATCTTTGGTACCGTGGAAGTATCAAAGATTTATTTCCTTTAATGACAGACTCAAGTTGTCCCTACCTACCCTTACATTTACTACAGTGATTAAGTTATTCCATACTTTCCGAATTACAGTAATTGCAGTATTTAATGCTTTGGTCACTGGTTACAAAAATCTAAGCCATGTGGATATTACTACACTAATAAATTGATATATTAGGTAAACATTCATGAGTAGAAATTATAATTTTCGTGTAGGATAGGAATAATTTGAATGACTTGATAAGTTTAAATTTTCGTGCCACCTATTAAAAGTTCTTTCATTGTAATTATGCGCCAGCAACACGGCACTAATTCATAACACTGCCAATATTTTGATGTAATGAGCATCCCCAATTTGGAAGGTATGAAGCACAAAAACAAGAAAAACATGCAAAAATTATTCAAAAACATTCAAAATTTTCTTAATATGAGGATATAGAATTGAAATATATTACTAAACAAAGTTGCAGAAATTAGCCCATCTTGATCATTTTAAAGAGAATTTATTATTTTTGACGTGCCGTTTTTAATTATGAATGTAAATTAGTCATATAGTAGAGTTCCTAATGGCCAACAAATTACAACTTCTTCTGTTTCCTACATTACGTCTCAAATGAGCAATTGCAGTCCCTAAAATAGACCAAGTGGAAATGAGTTGGAAATGGTCTGACGTAAAACTCAATGGTTAGCCCAATTTTCTTCTTTTGTTTTTCTTGTTTTGAAAAGTGAGCACATTTTTCTAGTGACACTCAAAATTCTACATAAGACACTAGTTAATTAATTTCTTAATACAGTATTGGTTAAGACTTTTTGAACGACAAACCTTGTTGTCAATAGTGAATCCAGAAAATTTTATTTATGTCTGCACATTTAGTAGCGTTGAATTTTTTTTAAATGTATTAAAAAACAAAAAATAATAATAATCAAGAGTCAACTAAGCTATCATAATTTCAAGCAATGATTATTTGTTAAGTTTTTTATTTGTATAACGATGCAAAATAATCTTGTCTTATTTTTTATTATTATTTTAATATTAAATATAATTATATATCACAAGTGAGGGTAAGATTTTTTACATTATGAGTTGTAAAACATTTCCTAGAAACTCCAATATGTTTCAATAGTTTTGGTTGTAAAGCCAACTTTAAACCCAAAAGGTGCATGACTAGACATTTCCAACATCACACTAACCAACTTTTTCATGTGTCTTTAATTCTAATTTTAACCTTGGAATATTTTACATAATGAGTTGTTCAAATCATTCCTTAATTATTTGCAAAAAAAATTTTTCACAAAAACTTGTGTCTGCAAGTGCCCACACTTGTAATAGTGTGGGTCCGCCATTTTCTGTTGTAAACCTTAACTAATGTCTTGAGTAATTGAAACTAGTAGTAAGCTAATATTTACATTAGGCAAGTGGATGGATCACATTCTATAAAGTAGGGTTCTTCTTATCAATTCAGTTTGGTTTTTTATATTGAATCAAACCGAAAAGTGATTGGATTTCACTGAACCGAACCATTTTAAAAGTGGTTCAGTTCATGAATCATTTCTAAGAAAATAGTTCAATTCTTAAATCAATTCAAAATAATGTAGTAGGGTTTGATTTGCGGTTTAATTTAAGAGTTTATTTTTTCTAAAGTTACTTTAGATAACTTTGTCTAATTCTCAACGAAATGACATCATTTTTGGTTGGAAATCATGGTGTGCTTGTAATTTTAATTTATTTAAATGTTATAATATCCTTTATCATTCTGATTTTTTAATTTTTCAACCCCAAAATGACGTCGTTTCGGTGAACATTAGACAAAGTTGTCTAAAGTAATATTAGATACTTTTTCCCCTTAATTTAATTCATTTATTTTTTGACATTCCTAAAAATGGATAGGATTCGGTTTGGTTAGAATTTTAGTCTGAACTAAATTGAATTAGTAAAATAGCGTATGTTCGCCTCTTTTTTAGTATGGTTGCTTTCCGTCACTGACTCCTCTATCAATTGGATGTCAAAAATGCTTTCCTCAATGGTTATCTTGCGGAAGAAGTTTATATGTAGCAACCTCCTGGATTTGTTGCTCGGGCGGAGATCGGTCTAGTTTGTCAACTCCGCAAATCTTTGTATGGTCTCAAACAGTCTCCACGAGCTTGGTTTGAGAGGTTTAGCACCATCATCCAGCAATTTGGTATGACTCGGAGTGTGGTTGATCACTCAGTCTTTTATCGCCACTCAGACTCTGGATCCATTTATTTGATGGTATATATTGATGACATTGTCATTACAGGTGATGACCATCAGGGCATTACTCAGTTAAAACAACATCTCAGTAATCATTTTCAGACAAAGGATCTCAGAAGACTACGATATTTCTTGGGAATTGAAATGGCTCAATCCAAGGATGATATTGTGATATCTCAGAGGAAATATGCTATGGACATTCTAAAGGAGGCAACTCTAGTGAATGCTAAGCTCGTTGATACCCCTAAAGATCCAAATGTCAAGCTTATGGCAAATCAGGGGGAGCTATTTTCAGATCCAAAAAGGTATAGAAGATTGGTTGGAAAGCTGAACTATCTTATAGTTACTTAACCAGACATCTCAATTGCAGTCAGTGTAGTAAGTTAGTTCTTGAATTCTCCTTGTGAAGATCATTGGAATGCACTGATCTGTATCCTCAAGTACATCAAGAATGCTCCAGGTAAAGGTCTCCTCGAAAAATAAAGGCCATACCAAAGTTGAGGGATACTCATTGGACAGGTTTCCCTAGTGATAGAAGATCCATCTCTAGGTATTGTTATTCCTTGGAGGTAACTTGGTTTCTTGGAAAAGCAAGAAACATAGTGTACTTGCCAGATCAAGTGCTGAAGCAGAATATCACTCCATAGCCACAAATAGGGGTGAAAGTGGGTTATGCTTGGCCGAACTTTGTCCCGAAAAGCGCAAGCCTATGCCAAAAAATTTCAATTTGGCCTGACCTGAGTCTAGTACGAGTATAAACTGTTAGCTTGACTTGGCCCGTTTATAAAAAATCAAATGGCTTGGCTTGGCATGTTAATTTTTAACTATCAAGCAAAACCATGAATCAATTTCACAAAATACCCAAATTCTGTTGCTAAAACAAAAATCGCAATTTCAATGTCCAAACAGAACTATGAAACACAACAAAACTCATCACAATCTGCATTTAAGTCATTTTCAAAAGAAAAATGCTCAAAACAAATAACATATATTCCATCAGATCAAACAAATAAATCTATACTATATAAATTAAAATAACTATATGAATCCAACAAACACATCATGATACTTGTAGTAGCCAAAAACTTCTCTTCATCTTCTCTTCCCTACAAATACAATTCCAAGATTATATAAGTTGACAAACAATTTGTAAATATAGAAAACAAAAAATAAGAATAAAGAATATAAACAAAAAAAGTAAGACTAAAAAACAAAAAATATTTTAATAGATTCATATAGGCAATCTCACATGCTGAGATGTTGGTTCCTGCTACATAAAAAATAAAGTCAAAACTCTATTAGAATTTAATCGAATATAATTAAATTATAAAATAATTTTAATTGAATAAATTTATACCTTTTGTTTTTCTGCAAGTCATACGTATTACGTAGCCAATCTCCGCCGAATATTAAAGCTTGGATGGTATCTTCAGGCAAGCTAGAACGATAGGCATCAATAACTCTTCCTCCAGCACTAAATGTTGATTCTGATGGTATTGTAGAGATTGATATAGATCTTATGTCACTCTCAAAAATAATATTAGTGATGGAACGAACCTAAGTCCTTCCACCACCTACTTAGCTCATATGTACCAACTGAACTATCATCATTTGGTACTACTATGAATAATATTATTTTATTTAATTTAAAATAAATAATATGATATAGGCCGGCCTGAGGCTTATATGCCCGATATGTAAACAAAAAAACTTATCACCTACTTTCTAAATAGGCTTATTTAAAAGCCCGTGTCTGTTCTATTGGACTATATATAATAGGTCTGGTTTAACCTGATATAGGCTAGGCCGTAGGCCGGCTCGACCCACTTTCACCCCTAGCCATAACCCCCTATGAACTCATCTGGTTAAAATAACTATTGAAGGAACTCAAGTTTGGAGACATTGACACAACATATCTTATTTGTGATAATCATGTTGCTTTACATATTGCTTCCAATGCAGTGTTTCATGAAAGGACCAATTATATTGAGATAGACTATTATTTTGTTAGAGAAAAAGTCCTCTCATGAGATATAGTCACTAGTTTTGTTTACTCAACTGATCAATTAGCTGATGTATTCACTAAGTATTTGAGAGGGCCTAGGATAGATAACTTATGTAACAAGCTTGGTGCATATAATCTATATGCTCCAGCTTGTGGGGAGTGTTGTAAATAATAATTTAGAAGTCTCATATTATGTATATCTCTTTGTATTTCATTTCTTTTCATTTATATAATAGACTTTCCACTGTGTAGTTAAAAGTTAAAACACACGAATTCCATTATATGTCTTTTGTCTTATTCTCATTTAACATAATTAATTTTACTCTCTACGTAAATTAAGGTTTTATAACACTCAGTTCTCCTAGTCTAATAAAGAATAAACATTGACGACACTCTAAATAATTTAAGGACTAGATTAATAACAACATTATTTTAATAATTGAGATAATGACGCTGTTTTTCCAAAGGATGCAAATATCGATTTACTTTGTAATATCAATTGTGGGTTTTTTATGTAACTTTTTATCAAGAGATTGACATATATTTCTTCTAAGAATACAAGTGCCTTTGAGTTGTTAAAAAATAAAGGATAATACAACACACACAAGAAATTGCTTTATTTTTCAAATATTATATTTATCTGTTTGGCCTGATTTATATTTCAATTTATATTTTTAATGAAGAAAAATAAGAAAATGAGTTTCATTTCATAAGCACATCTAGCTTGTGACCTCTTCCCTTCCTCATCCACCCTCTTATCGGTCAATTTCTTCGAAGCTCTTTCTCATCCTCCACTGATTTCAACAAACTCCAATTCATCTTAAAATTCCCAAATCTCATTGCCTTCTATACCTAATTTGATTCATCTATTGCTTAAAAAAAACTCCAATCCAAAATCCGTGTGATAATAACATGTCTTCCATGAAAAATTTCGTATAATGAACTTTACTAGGGAAATGCAATAGTTTAGTTTCCAAGAAATAAAAAGGAATTAAATGCAATAGTGTTGTTATTTGAATAATCAAGACTTGAGGGGGAAATAACCCTCAACATCATACACTGCAATTATTTCTCCCTTTGTTATGAACTAGGTACAAAATATTTTTTACTAAGGTGGAATTTGAACCCTACTCATTGGAGTGAGGAGCTCCTTCTCATACCACTAAGCCACCATCACTGGTTGAATAATATACACCATTTAATATGTTTCAAAAATTACATCTAATGAAATTCGAACCCCTTCCAATGAGATTGTGCAACATAGCAAATACCACTAAACTAGATCAGGTTATTGTTTAGATAGCACCATTTAAAATATTTATTATATAATTAAGTATAAAATATAAATATATATATATATATATATATATATATATATATATATATATATCCGATTCATGCGATTTAACCAGTGACCCATCAGTTGAATCATTGACCTAGTGACCCGCTACTTTGATCGGGTCAATCACCGGTCCGGTTCTAATAACATTGAATAGAACCCGTACTCTTTCGTTATCTCTAAATTATTGCACTCAAAACAATGCACAACGCAAAAAGTATTATAATAAGAAAAAGATGTGTATAATGTTAAAGGATGTAAAATTATGTCATTTTAAGAGAGAGAAAAAGATAGATAAAGGAGAAGAGAGAGTTGACAAAAAAAATAAAGGTGTGAGTCTCACCTCTTTGTGAGAATGAAAAGATATAAGTTGTGTCAATTTAAAAGGATAAACAATTTTCCGTGATAATAATTGAGTTATTATCAGAAAAAAAAGTTGTCATCAAATAACTAACTAACACAAAAAAAAACTATCATATAACTCAATAACTTTTATTGTAATGTTATGTTTAATATGCATCAAACACAACAAAAATACTCCTTTGTATTTGAAGTTTAATTTTAGAAAATACAATTTTATCATAAAATTTTGAACCCTCGTTAGATAAAGTCAATGAACAAGAAAAGGCTCTTTTGTTATGTGGGTGTTTCAACTAAGTCCTGGGTTATCATGCCATAGCCCCTTTTTACCTTTTCATCTGATATAGGAATCTTGAAGTTGAATCTTAAAATTTCTTCTTTTTCTTTTTCTTTTTCAAATGCTCATTTACTTGGGAATTTATGCTATGATTTTTACAGCTAAGGGAAAGAAACAACAGTGGGAAGGAAACAATAGCATACGGAACTAATTAGGTCTTTATTCCTTGTGTGTGCTTTGCCCTTTACTTTTTTTTTTTTTTGACAACTGGGTATGATTTGATGCTTCTTAGTGAAGCTGGAGTGGGATTCTGTGTGACTACTACTTGGTTTGTTAGGTGTTTCAAATTTTGGGAGAGCAGTGAATACGATGTTTTCGTGAGTATAAGATTAGCAGAACCTTTGTTTTAGAATATTATTTTTGACGCCAACCCCATTGTTGGAAACCAATGCACCGAAGAAAATGTAAAACAAACATAAAAAATAAAATAAAATTACATAGACACGATTTATCATAATTATTCGAATTATTATTTGATATCTACAAATTTATTTGATTTAAAAATATTTGTTTCCAAAAGAAGAGCAGGATATTCTAACTACCAAAAATTCTTACTACTCATTACATCACCATTGGATCAAAGAGAGAATGTAAAAAAATTGAAGAGAGAGAAAATATTAATCTAATTGTGATTAGATAGGTAATAAGTTGATAGTAAAAAATTTTAGTAGTAAGAATATCTCTCATCCCAAAAGAATATATCTAGAACATGTTAAATAATGATTTGATTGTTTAAAAATTACTAAACATGCCAACATGTAGGGTGATTTTCTCATTTAGATGAGATTCATTCCATTTATGTAAGTATTCAGATTCTGAGTTTGATAGAATTTCCGGTTTAAATTAAAAAAATGTAAGTATTAAGACAATTTTTTTTTTGGGGGGTTACGGTGCGTTGTTGAGCGCACATTACACAGGAGTTCTTCAAAATGGGCTAAGTTCTTTTACCGGTTAATACGAAGGGCTTGTTTGGTGCACAGAGTAGGATATAATATGAGATTGATAAGAATAGGAAATGAATTTATGATATGGGGCTGATAAGCCCATATCATATCCTGTGTTTGATGAGCACCTGATTAACAATATGATAAGATTATGTAGAAGGAGAAAAGAAAAAGAAAAAATAAAATATAATGCAATAAATATAAATATATTGGATAGTGTGAGAATATATTGGATAACACGAGGATATATTGGGTATCTAATATTGATATCATATCCTATTGAATCCTAACCCAGCTCCCCCATAGGATAAGAAATCATGTATTAGATAGGATAAAATGAGACAATAGGATAAGCTAATCATATCCTATTAACCTACCAAACAAGAGATAAAAGTAGGATATGATAAGTTATCCTATCCTATCTTTTTTATCAGGTGCTCCAAATAGGCCCTAAGGGTTTATCATCTATCATTTAACATGACCACAAAAAATTTCATACACTCACAACATTTTGTGGGGCCCGCAGCAGAAAAAAAAAACTCCGGCACGCAAAACGAATCTCTATAACATAACACAATCACTTTTCCCATAACATAACTCTTATAAAACCCTTCTTTTTAAGTGTGAAGTTTGATGTCCGTATACGTTGATGTTCTTCACAGGTCACGACTAGGAGTATAAATGGATCAATTTAGACCAGACTTTGGCTTTGATAGCCTAAGCCTATATAAAATATTTAGAACCTATATTGACATATTAGCCTGTTAAAGACTTGATTTATAGATCTTCCCTGACTTGTTATAAAAAATTTAATACAACCTGTAAGGCCTACCAAGTTACAAATTAAAGTTTACAGGCCCAAACCAAATTAAAATATAAAAGATAAAAAAATTATTCACAAAGATCACATGAAATAAATTTTCATTAACATCAAATAAAATAATGTTCACCAAGATCATATGAAAATGTTCATAAAAATCATATGAAAATTTCATATATGTTCACAAAGATCATATGAAAATGTTTATAAAAATCATATGAAAATTTCATATATGTATATATACCTATAATTTGCACTTTCTTTACTAATTTAATTTTATATTATATTTTAAATTTAAAATAAATATTTATTATTTATTAAAATAACATCAATTCTATTAATTTAAATTTTTTAAGTAAATTGGCCTCAACTAAAATTAAATCCTGACTCCACCACTATAAGAGGGTGTTTGGTACTGAAAGTTTCAACACCTCTAATCATATTAGCCACATAGTACTCTTAGACTCCATGAAATAATAAAGCTTTAGAACAAAACTACATTATAAAAATAAGAGTAAACATTCATCTTAATCACTTAAAAATACATTTGAAATTAATTGTCTTCTAAATATATTTGACAAAAATAACATTAAAACCTTTTAAATATGAACCACCTTTCAACATACAGAGTGTGACGATACTATTTATAAAGCCTTTGACTGAGATTTAAATTAATGTCGTTATAGATTAAATAATGGATAAAATTAATATCACCTTTTTTCAAAACCTAAATTATTGAAGACTCGAATGAATATTTATTTTTCAAAATAAAATTGGAAAAGGAAACAATTCTGTTGCCCATTTTTAAGGCATCAGAATGCTAGATAACATCACCAAAGTAAATTATTAGCACTAAATTATTAGTCAAATCTTCAGCTACAGCTGAGCATAGAATACATGTAAATCAAACAACAATAAAGATAATTATGATCACATTATTCTTAGTTCTCACTATGATGATTGTGGTATGTTGAATTCTAAACATACAAGAAAATAAGCAAACTACAAAAATTGCTTTGCTTGAATTGAAGTTTCCTGCAGCTTAAACTACAGTTGCAAAAGGATACTAAATTAACTGAAACTCTTCCAGGATGACCCAAAAAATAAAAAACTATGAGAGATAAGTATTAAACCGCCTGATCAAGGAAAGTGAAACTTGTATTTGTTTTTTGTTTTTTTCCTGCAATTTTGATCATAAGGTCTCCAATATATCATAATGACCATACCCATGAAACAGGACATTGATGGAAATCTCCTTATCTTTCCTATATTCTTCACCATATTTTGCTATGTTTAGCAAATCAACAGAGTTTGTGTCTCTCATGAAGACAGATATTGGTGTCCTGGCAGGTTACGAAGATTATTAGATACAAAGGACAAAATTGAACAAAATATAATAAACGCTTGAGTTAGCAATACATTGATGAGTTTCATATCTTAACTACAAATAAAAACAATTATTTTCACAGAAACTAAACTATTATTCCTCCAAAACAATAAAACTGAACTATTATTCCTCCAATACATTGAGTTAGCGCTATATTGTGATCAATGTCCACAGGCTATTGTTAATGTATTTCTATATCCATTGATTCTACAACTTTTCCAGCTCTGTTACTATGTAGCACATGTTCTAAAGGAATAAAACTTCACTGCTACCATCACATTGAAGTTCGGTACGACTTCAATGTGACGGTAATTATTGTGATCAATCCCTTTTTTCTCATGTTGCAGAGATTTCTGCAACCGTTTTTTAATTATGTACTCTTGGAAGTAAATAGTTATAATATTAAATTTATTTCTTTTAACTATATTCTTCCGGGAGCACATAGTTAAAAAACGGTTGCAGGATTCCTACAATATGAGAAACACATTTCCCATCTTAAAATAAATGAACTACGGACGCACTGAACTCAATGCAAAGGTAGTACTAATTTTTTTTTTTCGTTCTAAAGATTAATCACAATAAGTTATATCTTTAGGTGCAGGATACGGTTCTAAAAGCTATTGGGGCTTTGTTTTTGCTTTCTTGTACGCAACAAGTCTTGTCATATGGGCAACAAGACTGACAAATAAATTGCTTTCTTTCACTCTTTTTTTCTTCCCCCTTCAAGTCGTATATATATTGTAAGCCTTACTTCTTAGACGTTGTTATGGGAAACAGTCCTAGAGTTTTAAACTAGCAATTTATAATACCGATGAACGTCCCTATCAAATGTAAGTGAAAACTATAAAATAACCAGAAGCAAGACATGAAGAAATTAAATTTTAAAACTCACTTCAAAACATGAGAAGCCATCAACAGCTCAGGTTCCCCGCCCCAAACATAAGGCTCTTGAATTCTTTTCACATACGCATCAAAATCTCCTTCTATATACCTATACACACATCAGAGATAAAAGTCAAGAAAATTATAAGCCAACATAATTTCATATCATATAATTACAAAGCTTACTACCATTCAGTTTCATCACGCCTTTTCAGCAGCTCATCTACAACCTAAATAAGACAATATCATAATGGGGTTACAACAAAGATCACTAAAAAAAAGAAATTAGAAAAGCAGATGGAACCCTTTTTTAATCAACTTTGGCACAACACAATGATCTTACTCGAGCTCTTAATTCATCAGCCAGTTCCCTTTGACGATTCTCATCAGGTGCTTCTTCCCCATTTCTTAAGCAAGCTCCATGAACTATTGCTCTAAACAAACATCGACCATCAGCAGGGACCCCTATACCATTCATTCAGTGAGGTAATTAACAAATGAATCCACAGAACTCACTCAATCTCTATGTCTCGAGTTTGTAGTCTATAGGCCTAAATAGACCATCACTGTCAATCAACAATTTTTAGGCCAAAAATAACTCAAAGAAGAAAACCGAACAATAACAAAATAAAAAGTAATAAAAAGTCTTTTAACAGTGTTTTACTCTTTTTTTGTTCTACAAATTTTCTATATTTTTTTTCTTTTTGGAATTTGAAAACAAAAAATAGAAAACAAAACCAACTCAAACATGTTCTCTAAATCTGATTTAAAAAAATAAAAACAATTATAGTTTTCAAAACATTTTTTTTGAGTATTTTAATTTTTTTATTCCGAAAACTAAAAAACTGTTTTTCAAAACATAAATTAAACAAGGCCTAATTCTTTTAGAATTTAGTCTCTACAAATCACTTTTTAACCCAAAAGAAATAAAGGCCAGTTGTTTGAAGATTATGGAGTAATCTTTCAGACTCTGATGACACAATAAAATCAGCACAAATATCATCAAACCAAGCAAAATGAACAAATCCATACTAAAAGTACCTAAAGATAAATCATTCATTAAAGACAAAAATGTAATTTTATTTTTTATAAAGTGATCATCATTGTAAAAAGTGCTTTTTATCAAAGTAAAAGCAAAACGATTTTTCATTCCTCCAAAAATCACACATACAATAATCAAACACTTTTTACATTTCCAATCCTACACGAAAAATAATAAAAATAAATTCAACAGTTTTTTAATAAAAAAATAATAAGAAAAAGATTATGTACCAAAAAAATAAAATAATAATAAGAAAAAGAACGAACCAGTGACTCTGTAATCAGATGAGACCTCATGATCAACAACCATCAATTCACGTCCATCGGAATTTTCCTCCAGAACCGCCGGAGGTGCTGCCGGCACCGCCTCTGGATCGGCCTCGGAGCAAAACGGCGGCGAAAGGCAGGCGCAGACGCCGAAGAGGAGCCAAGCCGAGTCAGGACGGTGGAGCCACCTTGCAGGACGCGCGTCCCACGCGACGTTCCACGATCCCTCCCCCTTCAGCTCGTGGTCATGGTGGACAGTCACGACGCCGCCGCCTCGCTGCAATCCGTCGCCGCCGCAAGGCAATATAGCATGCCATATTGATGCGGCGGCGGCACCGGAGCCGCCGCCGCCGCGAAGCTTACACGCACTGGAATGAATGCGGCCGCGCGTGAAGCTGTCGGGTCCAAAATGAGAGAAAGACGGCGACGAGTCGGAGGCGAAGCCGTGGGCAAGGCGAGCGGCGTGATGCGCCGGCGAACCGTGGAGGAAGGAGAAGATCCAAGGCTTGGAGCGAGTGGCGCAAAGTATACCAAGCATGGATGAGTGGTGAAGGCTATCGTGCGCTTCTTCACTTATCCTACGCACCCATACTCCCTTTTTGTTGTTAAGGTTTGCATGAGAGAATAAGAAGACTCGTGATTTCTTTCTTTCTTTTTTTCTCTCTCTTTTTCTTTGTGTGGAAAGGAAATAACTAAATTCTTCAACAAACACACTTTGGAATAAACAATTTAAAGAAACACAGCGTTGCTCTGATAGAGAAACAGACAGACGCGACGGTCTGAGACTCCCACACTTCGTTGTTGCAACAAATCTTGTGAATCCATTCTTCCTCAAATTTTGATATCCAACTTAATGTTATTCCTTTTTTATATATTTAATAATGAGATAAGTGTTTTTCATTATAAAAAACACAAAATTATATTACTTTGACGTGTTTTGTTTTTTACAAAAAATAAAAAAATGAAAAAAATAAATATAAAATGAGAAAGGATATTCCTACTAACAAAATTTTTTACTACCAACTCATTACTCATCTAATCACCATTAGATCAACACTTTCTCTTTTTTCAAATTTTTTTTAGCATTGTGTCTCTTTGATTCAATGGTGATTAGATAGGTAGTGAGTTAGTAGTAGAGAATTTTGGTAATTAAAATATCCTCCCTCGTATAAAATTACATCAAAAAACGATATAATTTCATTAAAAATTATATAATTTTCTGTTATTTAAATGATAAATATTTTTTTCATTAATAATTTTCTATACATTTTAAAATTTGTATCCTCGTCGAGAATAAGAATATTCCGTAATGTCCGGTTAAATATTAGAACATGTGACTTCCCAAAATCGTACCAACATTAAATATATAAATATGTTTATATATATATATGCAGAGATACGTAATTTGAAAAATTAATAATCAATCGATTCAACCAAATAAAGTGGTTAATTGCCAACTGGGTATAGCTTTAACAATAATATAATTGCCAATTCCGTATTTAAAATTTGATAAATAAGTTTATTATTTATTATATTAAATGATATAATGTTATGTCATGTTATCATAATTTTAAATCGTTTTGAGAGTGTAAGAAATTAATGAAATGTAATTTTACAATTATACGACACTACATGTTTTTAAGTGAAATTTTTTTAATTGAGATATTATTGTTTTACTTAAAAGGTTATAATATTGTGTTATTTAAAATGATAAATATTTGTAATAGAAAAAAATATTTAATAGAAAAAAGTATTGTTTTTAATGGTATCATTTAAAATTATACAACACTACGCTTTTAAAATTTTTTTTAAACGGTAAATTTTTTTAATCTATTATTGTTTTACTAAAAGGAAATGTTGTGTTAAAATATTAAATATTTAAAACATTGAATGTGATAGAACCATTTGGTCTAAAATGGGAAATTTCAATTATTACAATAATAAAGATTTTAATTTATTATAATGGAACTTTCCATGTATTAATGAGGGACACCTATCAAAATGTTATGTTTAGACAAAAAAAATTACCAGACTGTCACGTCAACAGTCAATTTTGCCAAAGTGTCACGCGGCATAATTCATTACACAGTGTAGCGAATTATGTATGCAAGTAATTCGCAACACAGTGTAGCGAAATATGTCACGTCAGGATGCTCCGAACCAAAAAATGTCATGTTCAAAATTGTTGAAATTCGCTACATAGGATAGCAAATTTCAACAATTTTGACACATGACACTTTTTGGTTCTGACGTGGCATATTTCGCTACACTGTGTAACGAATTACTTGCATGCATAATTCGCTACACTGTGTAGCGAATTATGCCACGTGGCATTTTGATAAAATTTACTGTTGATGTGGTAGTCTAGTAATTTTTTTGTCCAAACGTGACAAAATGGTCACTCTCCCTATTAATGATGGCTTATTACGGGAATATTAATTAGCTTATTTGTCTAAATTAATTGAATATTGACAATAAAGGAAATGAAAAATACTGAAAATAAAGCATATTCCTACTTTTGTGCATGTGTATGGTTCATCTTTATTCTTCATCAATGTTTTGTGTGTCCATCTTTGGTCCACGAAAAACATACGTGGCAGATTTTGGACAACTATTTTTTGTAATGCTTTGAAAGGAAGAGAATAAATCAAATGTGAAGTTTTAACAACGCAAAAGTATTTACCTGCGAACTCCGTGTTTGAAGACTTTTGGGGAGAATAGCAATTCACAGTTGGTAGCCAAAGGGAAAAATAATAACAATGGAATTTGAAAAGGATTGTGAATAAGAAGAAAAAAAAATAAAAAATAGAGGAGAGGAAGCGAAATGGAGAGTGCAGGGATTGGAAGTGATTTGATTTGGTTAATTTAATCTCCTATTTATAATTGAAGTTTTTTTTTTCAAGTCGGGTTCGTACCATGGGCTTGACAAATCTGTATCTATTGTATTTTTTTTTTTTTGTAAGCTGTATCTATTGTATTTATTATATAGGATATTGTTAACTCATTTTTATTTATTAAATAGGATATTGTTGATTCATTTTTATATTTTGTATTTAATATTATGATACAGATAAAAATATATATTATTATTACATATTTTATTATTTTATTATTATTATTACTATTGTTATTAATTTTATAATTACTATTTTTCTTGGGGTATTATAGTTTTAATTATTTATATATATTTTTAAATTTTATTTTAATCATTTTTTCTCAATCATTTCATACTTTCATTTGGGTTCATATGCCAATGATCCCAAATTATTTGGGATAAAAACATTGTTGATGTGATATTAATTCGAGAGGTAACTTCTTCGAATGAATTTGGTCCTGAAAGCATGTGATAGTACTTTGATTATAAAGCATGTTTGCTAAAGATCCATTCTCGCTCACATAATGTTTACATATTGGATCCTCGCTTCTTAGGGTCAATTATGGACCCATTCCATAACCCTATATCTCAACAACATAACAACCTCTGATAGACTAACGACATGTTTGGTGCATAGTATAGGATAAGGCCTGATAGTATAAGACCTGATTAAATTTTAATACTATACAGTGTTTGGTATGATCATGTATAAGATAATATCCTCCAATATTTTAAAAATTAATATATTAAAAAAAATTATTTTAATGTATAAATATTGAAATGATATATTAGTTCTTAAGAATTGTACTTGTAAGCAATATTAATACATCAACCCCTTATCAAGCCTAATCCACCACTCCTAGGCCGGATTAAGTTATACATCATTTTGATGTATAAAGGGATCATGCTGTATAATCTTATACTATACGATGGTCACACCAAACAACTGAAAATGTCATAACGTATAGTATAAGCTTATACTATCACACCTTATACATCACACCAAACAGGTCCTAAAGGGATGAAGATAATCCCAAGGGATAAAGGATGAAACAACTTATCTTATCCCCAACAATCATAATACTATCAAGACTCTGCACCTACAAGTAACCCCTTCTATAAATAAAGGGTTAAGCCTCTCAGGTACACGCTCTGAATTCCCTACTCTCTTGCCTATCATTGTGCACACACCTCACGTCTTGGCTATACGCCTATTATTAGTGTGTAGTGATTGGTACATTGGATATATGCTCATACACTATCTTTTTCATAAATATCTCTGAGCACGTACATTTATCACCTAAGTGGTGAATATTATTGGTTTACCCGGACCGAACATTGGCGCCATCTGTGGGGACTCGGCAAATTTCGATTCTCATCCATGGTGAACAAGCGCAACATAGCGCGATGCCACAAATTGCAGGCTGCCTCACGTGCCCCAAAATTGCTGAAACCACATATATTTGAGGAGACAAACCCTCCCGCATGAAAGACTTTTGATCCTTCGAGAGACTATAGAATGGAGCTCCAGATCTAAGCAGGTGACGATTTGACAGAGATTTTTGTCATTGCAATCCTCGATAGAGCAAGCGAAGACCTTGAGGTCAATAAATCATAAAGAAAGATATACAAAATTTTTGAATTCTTTATTGAAGGAAGTATCATCTCAAATTTTGTGGGTTAGGGTACTGGCAAACCATTAATAACCCAGTTTTAGTCCAAAAGAGATGCTCACCATGGGACCCATAAAAAAGAATGCAAACCCTTAGCATCATTGAAGGAACCAAAAAGCAATGCTTCCTGTGGATGGCTTTATGATTCGTTTGTGATCACATCTTTAGTGTATGAAAGTTAACAGCTTGGCCTCAGCTTTCAGCATCAACTCAGCCCAGCTAAGGGCTTCAAGTTTAGCCACTCGACCACGACCTCGAGCTTCAACTTAGCCCCCCGGAGGGCTTCATTTTTATTAGCTCAGCCTTGAGCTTCCACTCAGCCCGTCCAAGGGCTCCAAGTTTATTAGCTCGGTTTCGGTTTTGAGCTTCAACTCAACCCAGCCAAGGGCTTCAAGATTATTAGCCCAACTAAGGGCTTAATGATTCTTAGCTTGGTCTCAGCCTTGAGCTTAAACTCAGCTCAAGGTTTCATTAATATTAGCTGGCCTCAACCTTGAGCATCAACTCAGCCCATCCAAGGGCTTAAGATTATTAGTCCGGCCAAGGGCTCCAAGTTTATTAGTCCGGCCTCAGCCTTGAGCTTCAACTCAGCCCAGCTAAGGGCTTTATGATTATTGGCTTGCCCTTAGCCTTGAGTTTTAACTCAACCCAGCCAAGGGCTTCAAAATTATCAGTCCAGCTAAGGACTTCATGATTATTAGCTCAGCCTCAGCCTTGAGCTTCAATTTAGCCCAGTCAAGGGCTTCAAGATTATCAGCCCTGCTAAAAGCTTCATGATTATTAGCTCGACCTTAACCTTAAACTTCAACTCAGCCCAGCTAAGGGCTTCATGATTATTAGCTCGACTTTAGCCTTGAGTTTCAACTTAGCCCAGCCAAGGGCTTCAAGATTATCAACCCAGCTAAGGGCATCGTGATTATTAGCTCGGCCTTATCCTTGAGCATAAACTCAGCCCAATCAAAGACTTCAAGATTAGCAGCCTGGCCAAGGGCTTCAAATTTAACAACTTGGCATCTGCCTTGTGCTTCAACTCAACCCGTCCAATAGCTCCAAGTTTATTATCTCAGCTTCGGCCTCGACCTCGAGCTTATACTCAGCCCAGCCATGGGCTTCAAGTTTAACAGCTCGTCCTAGGCCTTGGGCTTCAATTCAACCCGACAAAAGGCTCCAAGTTTGAGATCCACCAAGGGAGCTCGCCCATATCCCAATAGCCAAGCTTGCCATCAAGGCACAGAGCAGTTTGAGGGATTCACGTTACACGATCCTGGCCTAAGGGACTCACCTTGGTTCCTGCCAGAGTGACCTACCAGGCTCATGGAAGATTTAAAACATTTGAAGGTGATCCTAGTAGGCTCCCATACCTGACTAGAGGAAAATACCAGATAAAATTCAGTCAACAACTCGGAAGAAGCTGTGTTGCAATTAAAAAAGGCGAAGTTCGTCTCCATAAACGTAAGACTTCGCTGAAAGAAGCCAAGTCAGAATGAAAGACTTTAGAAGCAAAGTCAACTTGATAAAGCCGCTGCAAAAGAAACGGGGCCCAAATTAAAAAGCCATGGTAGAAGAAGTCAGGCTCACATTCAAAGAGGTGAACCTCGCTCTATAAATGTACTTCAGAAAAAGAAGAAGCTAACTTACAATAAAAGCCACAGTATGTGAAGCCGAGATCATATAATGAAGCCACCATAAAAAAAAGCGGGGCTGAGACATCGAAGCATCACGACAAAAGAAACCAAGTCCAATAATAAAGGCTACGACGAACGAAGTTGAGCTCTGATAAAAAGGCTATTGCGAGAAAAATGAGGCTCAAGTAAAAATTCACAAAAAATGAAGCTGGACTCAAAATGGAAAAAGGCAAGAACCTTTGTATATGAAGCCAGGTTAAGGAGGCATAAAACGCCGTCCCAAAACTTAGGCAAACACCTACACAAAAGACTTTGGCAAAAAGTCTAGTCAAAGCTGAAAGGTCATGACAGGCGAAGCCAACTTGAAAATAAAAAGGCAAAGCCAACCCCAACACTAGCCCAACAACCCAAACTACCAAACTGGGGGGCATATGTGGGAACTCAACCGTCAAAATGGAATGAGGAAGAGAAACAATCTTCATAGGGTGAGACCTCGTCAAATGGATTTTAGAACTTGGACTAAGGGAAAAGTTGTAGCCCAAAAAGTCGGATTATGAAAAAACTTCAGCCCAACACAACCTCGACAATCTAATTCGGAAAAGCCGACCAAGATATAAATGCCAGAAAGAATGAAGAACCAAAACAACGAAACTCGGGCAAGGCAGTCTAAAGAAAGATCGGCCAGTCCCAAGCAGGACCTCGGGTAAAAAGGTCGAGGGAGAAATACTGGAGCAGTATATTCAATATCAGACTCACGAAACTCGACATCAAAATAACCTAGGTTTTGGACTGCAAGTTCAAACATCGAAAATGCCTTTGTAGACGTACAAAGAATAGCCGAGGTGAGAAAAGTCGGGCACAAGCGAAAAGATAAAAATTGCCTCCCCAAACTCTAGACTATGGCAGATGAAGCCAAGTCAAAATAAAAGCTATGGAAAAAGAAGCCAGACTTGGATAAAAAGGCTATTTCAAAATAAGACGGCCTCAGGTAATAAAGCCACTACGAATGAAGCAGGGTTCAAATAAAAAAGGCAAACATTCTTTCCCCGGGTTAAACGACTCTGGTCAAGTCACAATAAATAAAGCCACAACATTCCAAGCCAAGCTATAATCAATAAGACAAGCAAAAAGTCAAGTCAATAGTTCTGAAGTCGTGGTGATCCAACCCGGCCTATGATCGATAAGACAAAATGACTCAATCCGGGTCAATTCCAATAAAACCATGTCAAAGAAATCGACTTTGAACGAAAGAGGCAGAGAACTGTCTCAATAAACTTATGACTGTGAAAGAAGTCCAAATTTTGAAAGCTACGACATGCGAAGTCGGGCTAAGAAAAGAAGCCTCCATCAACTTAAGTTTCCGCCAAAGAAGTCGAGCTTAAGCAACTATAACAAAAAGAACGGCAAGACACATCATAAAAGTATGCTAAAAGTTGAAATTAAAATGGCCATGTCAAAAAAAATAAAGGTCGGGAACAAACTCTACAGTGTACTTCACAACACAAAAAGAGAATCAAGCCCCTATAAAAGGAAGGCATGCAGAGTGACACAAGAACGCCAAGCATATGTCAATTAAGGATGGACCTAGATGTGTTTAAGGTGCAAGAAAAATATTACAGCCCGACAGCATGAACGTTCAAACTACTGAACTGGGGGCAACTGTTATGGATTCCATAGGCCTATATCTTAACAACATAATAACTTGTGATAGACTAAAGAGATAAAGATAATCCCAATGGATAAAGGATGAAATAACTTATCTTATGCCCCAACAATCACAATCCTATCAGAACTCCACACCTACAAGTAACTCCTTCTATTAATAAAAGGGTCAAGCCTCTTAGGTACACATTCTGAATTCTCTACTCTCTTGCCTATCATTATGCACACACCTCACACCTTAGCTATGTGTCTATTATTAGTGTGCAGTGATTGATACAATGTCTATATGCTCGTACGATTTTTCTCTCATAAATATCCCTAAGCACATATATCTGCCACCTAAGCATGTGAATATTCATGGTCTATTTGTACCGAAGAGGGTATTTTTCTCTAATCCCTCATTTTAACCCTTGTAACTTATTCTTTGTAAATGAGGCTACTTGCCGCATTGGAGCCACGACATCATATAATATAAGGACAAGCATGGAGAGGACAACTTTATATTATGTATTGTATTTGCCCTTCACTATTTTCTTGAGAATTTTGTTAGCTTGCCAAATTGTCTTATATCGCTGCCTCTTGATCCAATTTAGTAAATTTGTCCACTAACGGTGTTTTTTTTTTTTTTTTTAATGACTAATATAGTATTGAAAAGTTTGATGATCACAAAATATAAGTAGGACAGACATTGCATGAGTTGCTTGCACGACTCTAGGATTAGCCACTTCATGCCCAATTGAGACAAGTAACATGTCAAAAGCAAATGCAACAAGATAGAACTATCATTATTCACAAACTTATAAATGCCAATAACAAATTGGACAAGTAACCAACCAATTTTGTCGTTGTAAGAAAAGTGAAAGCCATTGACGTTAGTGAAAAGCCAACAGACAAGTAAGAAAAATGGTCAGCTACATATGGAACAAAATGGACTTAGTAGAAAGGGAGGGTTAAACAAGCCAACATGCAAGTAAGAAAACTAGTCAAGCCAAATTTGGAAGAAAAGGAAGGGACCCAGAAGAAGAGATTAAAAAAAAAAAAAAAAAAAGGGGTTTTATAGAGTTATGTTGTAGGAAAAAATAGAGATTCGTTTTGCGTGCCGGAGTTTTTTTCTTCTTTTGCTGTGGGCCCCACAAAATATTATGAGTGTAGGAAATTTTTTCTGGTCATGTTAAATTATAGATGATAAATCCTAAAAAAAAATGTACACCTCTCCAAATTTTGAAATCCTACATATTTATTCATTCTAGCTTTAAATTGAGCAATCTTACACATAACGTCTTTTATTTATAAGACGGCTAGGAGATATAACTTAGTTGGCGTTTTGACCTGCATGTAAGTAAACTTACCGATAACGTTGGACAAATTTATTAAGTAATATATTTAAATTTAATCCAACAGTTAATTTGTATGGTTATAAATAGTCCACGTATTATGCTTTTATTCGATGAGTATAATACTCTCAATTCTCAAAATAAATGAGAATTTCTCCTAGCAATATGACCGTTCAAATACCAATAACAAAACCTTGTGGCCAAGGTCACGTCATCAAATACTTGAATATAAATTAAATAATAGTACTTCACTTGACATTAGGGAATTGATAAAAGTATTTGTTCCATCTTTATCGATATCATCTGAAAAGGATTTTAAACCTTAATTAAAATCTGTCATATGAGATATGATGAACCGATCGTAATATCTCAAAAAAATAAAATAAAAAATATTTGATTAAAAATTAGTTTCGAACTCAAAAAATGTACAAATACCCAGCGACAAAAAAAAAAACTACGCTTGCTTACCAAAAAAAAACTATGCTTAAATATGTTTTTTTTTTTAAAAAAAAAAAACAGCATAAGGGAGAGGGCAACTAGTACCTTATATATATAAATATTTCTACAACCATTTTAGATAAGGTTATCTACAGGTACCATTTTTAACTATGTTCTCTCGGAAGAATATAGTTATAATATTGAAGTTGCTTTTTTCTCCCTCTCCATGTCATTAAACAAGTTCTGAAAAATAACTGAAGAGAGAGAAAAAAAAAGTAACTTTAATATTATAACTATGTTCTCTCGGAAGAACATATTATAAATAATAGTTATAGATAACCTTATTTAAAGTGACCGTAGAAATGTTTATCCCATATATATATATATATATATATATATATATATATATATATATATATATATATAAACACCGTCATGTTTTAATTCTTTTATAAAATGATTTTACTCCCCTTCAAAAATATTTGTTTTTTCTTTTTTGTAATTTCACAACCGGGAGGTTTATTTTTATGCATTTAAAATTTGAAATTACTGATTAAATTAAAACAATCATATTATTTGATCTACGTGATTGATGATATTTTCTTTTCTTTAATGTGTGTTTGTGTTAGACTTTTCCAAAATATGCACCATCAACTTTTCTTGATAAAGAACAACTTTTTTTTTTTTTCGGTAAGCAAGAAAAACTTTAATTCTCTTATGAATTGATTTAGATGTATAAATTAAGGAGCAAAAAACTCTGTACTTTTATTTTGCATAATCTGAATCATTAATGAAATACTCTTTTTAGCTAATTACACATTTAAAATAATTTTTATTACCCTATTTAAACACCATAAATCACTTCATTATAAATCTTCTTTTAAGTGAAATAATTTATATGAAGTTTTATTAATCCATTCATATATAAATAGGGATATCAAAACGGGTCGATAAGATAGAATACTCGTAATATGAACATAACACACACACATTAATATTTGCATCAGAATCTTCAATGCAAATACAATATAAATTTTTTGTAACACGTAACATGAACATAACACACATTAATATTTGCATTAGAATCTACAAATATAATATGAATTTTTTGTAATTTGATACGATACGAATAACACAAATTATGAGTCATAATAATAATTGACAAAAAAAAAATATAGATTTAATTCATATTAACATAAGATAACTAACTAACGAACACAATTTTTTATTTTTATTGTGGAGGAATATTCATGTTGTGGCGCGTTGATCCTATCATAACTTGGGAATACCGACCGAAATATCATTTTTCACCAATTTTTTATCTAAATGTCACGCGAACAGTATTATTTCCCAAATTACCATGGGGCAAGTTCACTATCCGGTGTTGCGAACTCGTTTTACTGACGTGTCACAATTCTAGTGGATAACGAGTATCAAGTTTTTGTATAAAAAAAAATACCAATTTTTTATTTTTTTAAAAAGGAAAGGTATGAAGTTCGCTACTTGATTTGGTATCTACTAAAAATACGACACGTCAGCAAACTGAATTCGCTATACTGGATAACGAATTTGATCCCTAACAAATTAAAAAATAACATGACATTTAGATTAAACAATTGCCCGAAGCGTGACATTTTGGTCACACTTCCCATAACTTGTTTAACACCTGTGGATATAAAAACATACAGGTCTTGTCACTTGTGTTAGGTGAGATTGAAGAAGCTCGCCGTTTTTACAAAATAAAGAAAAAGAAAAGAAAAGAAGCTCGCCGTTTTCGAGGATGAGTCCATGTCTCCATTTCTTTCGTTGAATTGATTCAATTGAACGCATTCATTGGAAGTCTCGCCGTGGACAGCGAGAAATTAAATAAAGTAATTTCTTCGGCTTTCTCAATCTCTGACAAGGAAAATGCTTTCGGGATTTTATAAAGATCCAATCATATCATTTCATAAAGTTGAAAAAAACAACTCATCTAATTACATTATTATATCCATTCTTCTGGGAATTCCACTTATTTTTATTTTTAATAAAGTAATATTTACAATTGAAGCATGAAAGATTCATTTATAATCTGAAAGTTATAATTTATTAAAAGTTGATGATTAATTAATAAATATAACTTAATAAATTATAATTATTAAATTAACAAAAATCAATGATTAAAATTTAGTTGTAAGAGATTATAAATATAACCTCCGTCAGTAAACAGTGTTTTTTATTAATTTTTCTCAATTACCATATGATCAAAGATTAAATTGCCAAAAAAAAGTCTTTCATAAATTACCAAAAAGAATAATACAAAATCGAAAATACATAAACTACCACTTATCTTTATGAATTAAATTCATTGAATTGATTCAAAAAAGAAGTCCATTGGATTAAATGCATTCATCCGAAGTATCGCCCTTCCGTTAACAAAAACAATTAAATAAGATTATATCACTTATTAAAGTTGGTAAAAAAATATTTAATTGTATTTATTCTACTCATTTTTTATGGTTAATTTCACATGAGTTTCACTTATTCCTATTATTATTAAAAAAAAAATTACCTACCATGAAAGTACTAAAGATTCACTTCTAAGTAGGGGTTTTAGCAATATTTTTATAAAACAAAATAATTTTAAATATTTTAAGACTACTTTCTATCATTTTTTCTAAATTACCATATGATTAACGATTCAATTGCAAAAAAATAAAAAATAAAAAAAAATCATAAATTTGACCCATATATCTCATTGAGGCTAACCTGTATTTAACGTTAGGTTATACTTTTATCAAAATGAATAATACCAACAACAAAAAAAACCACAAACTATCAGTTATCTTTTGAATTTAGTTCAATTAATGCAGATCTTAAAATACAAAGTTACGTTGTAATCAGAACCTTTTTTTTTAAAATAAAATAAAATAAAAATTTACAGAAGAAAATTTGATTGAGAACTTATGCAACCACTATAGACACAGACCAAAAATTATAACCAATGTTGTAAAAAAAAAAAAAAAATTATAACCACGTAGTACAGGAGCCAAGAACTATAACTGCTCTTCAACTCTGACATTATCAAGAACCCATTTCAGCTTCCTTGAACCAAATGACAGGCGAACATTAACCTCCATCAAAACTATTTTTGCTCTTCAATCTGTCGCCAAGTTCCCTCTGGCTTACATTTTGGGCATTTATCACTCACAGTTCACAATCGCTTCCAAGCCAAATGATGAAATGGTGTTAACAAGGGCAATCAACATTAAGAATCCTCATCTCAAGAGTTTATTGCTCCATTTGCTTCAGATATTTTGAATATTTGGAGCTGCCATATACGATTCTAATGTTTCTCTAATTAGAATTGAGCACATGTATGACAGGTAGAGGGTTGGGAAGGTTTTATGAGATACCACACTATGATAAGGAGACTTTACAAAAGGCGTGCCCTTTCAACCACTGGGTCATCACGAATCTGATCTCGGAGCTGTAAAAGATGAAAGAAGACCAGCTGCCTGAGCAGGCAGAATATCTCCAAATGTGGACATTGATCTATCCTTAAAAATGCCAACTTGTCCATCAGTTAGCATGGACCCCAGTTTAAAAGTACTCTCCCCAAACCTGCTTCCAACCTAGAAGAAAAATAAAAAATATTATCAAGTACCTATAAAACTATACCAATGCAATGTTTTGTATGAAAATTAATTATTAAAACCAATCAAATCAAACAAAAATTCCAGAATTTAAAATATGAAAAGCAACTTCAATGTAATTGCAAACCACTAATGATTCGTATGGCAGTTTGTAGGTGGTTTTCCATATCTTTAGTATTTTTATTATTTCTACATCATATTCACTTTAGTACCAAATTATGTTACCGCAAATAGGTGTTAGTAGGGTTGGTGTATAATTGAATGGATAAACTCTTCTAGGCTAGAGTAACGGAAGATACAAGTACCAGGAAATAAAATTTTATGCGGTCTAGGAATTTGAAACAACTCAACATTTGTTCTTTTGAATACTGCAGTTGTGCATTCCAAATAAAATAACCGAATAATTCTTTAGAGTTTGAGCAATGCTGGACTTCTAATATTCATTTGGCGTATGAATTGAGATTTCATAAAACAGTTGCCCCAGAATGTATGAAGACAACTTGCCTTTATAAAGAACAGAACACATTTGTATGGATGCACAAATGTATAGAGTTCAATGTGTATGCATGCGAATGCATAAAGTTCTGGATTATCGACCTTTATAATTCTCTTATCAAAAGAATATGACAATGTCCAGCACGGGACAGCAATTAGGCAAGAAATAGTACCAAAATTTGATATGCACTTACTTGCATGAAAGACTTCAGTAATGGTGCTGCCACCCCCAGACCTGAGCTGTCATCTAAATTTATCTTCCGAGAAAGTTCTCCATTTGTAAGAGAGTTCCACGAACTTCTTGAAGAGATTTCATTTGAGGATGGTGTAAAGGACTTCTTAGTCCCTCTAGAGGACAATGCTGGAGCACTGGATTTAACAAGATGGAAGTTTGTGAATAAGAAATGACATTTTAAGAGTATTAATTATTAGTTTTGGAAAACTAATTGGTTTCTTGGCAAAACTTACATGAAAATAGCCCTCGAATAAACAATTGGATTTAAGTTAATTTAAATTAAATACATGCAATGGTGGTAAGAGAGAAGCACAGGGCTATGCATTATGGAATTATGGATAAAGCATAAATAAGATACAAGATCAGACTGACCTGATGGGGAGGTATTTAAACCGGGGAACTGTAGAACACCTCAGAATATTGGATTCCGAATTAGTAGGCAGTTTCTGAACAGTATCTGTGTACATCCGGTTAAGTTGCACAAAGAAACCAAAAAGGACAGCATGTCGTAGGTACGACTGCCTCTCATTCTCCCAGAGATATGGCTCGTACCTTCAACATATTAATTTATATAAGAAATCATAACCAGATCAACCGAGAGAAAGTCTTGAAATGGCAGTACAGAAATCACTAGAAGGACAAACTACAACCATGGATTTTGCAAAAATCCTGGGCCGAAGTATGTTATATGGATATGTTCTGCATGTGCATGCATTAAATTACAGTTCTTGCTTAATTCACAATCAGTGCACAGCCTTGAGGCCTCATTTCTTTGATTAATGCCCTATGGAAGTTCTGTGATTTAGGGAGCACTTTTCCTTTTCTTCTAATTTTACCTAATCAAGTTATTTACTTGCAGGTGCAATTATTACATAAGCCATTTGTTGATGGATTAAACTCCCTACGTTTCTTCCAAAGTACTATTATTATATCTAAGAAAAAAAGAAAAACCTTGAATGGAAGAATGAGAAACTTACGTAAGCCAGTCTATGGGATCCAGCCTCTGAGAAAGACGATTTAACAACTGATCTGAACGTTCCCTAATGGCTGACGTCAAACTTCGGTCCTGCTTCCTTCTGACATGTAACTTTGCCTTTGGGTTACTAGATAATTCCCCAACCACATTTGAATCACCACCAGAGAGAACATCGGTGGCAAATTTGACATCTAACAAAACCTGCAAAACTCCTTTTTCTGACACTTTATGAGCACTGCCCTCCTCAGTGGAAAGGAAGTCCTCAAAGATTCCAATTACCTGTATAATAAAATACAGTCATTTTAGATATCGATGTACAAGCAGGCAAGCACATAGACTTACACGGTAATACATGGTAACTTGACAAGCCACATCCTAGAAAATTGTTCTAGAATATTGAGCATTTCAGGATGGAAAGGCAGCTAGGCCAAATGACACATCATTGACCATTGTTTAATATATCTTCACAATGAGGCGGTGACAATTTGATTGAGCAATATTTTGTTGGTACACATTTTCATAGTATACCTACATAATTGGTGCAATTAAAAGGATTTAGCATATCAAAGGTGTCTAAAAGAACTCATTAAAACTGAATCTTTCTATTTTTCATTTCTCTTTTGGCTAATCACCAATAATCCATTCTAGTGTTTCAATAACTTGATTAGAGTGGGGTGGGCTTGGGGATAGTATGACTATTTCTGTTTCCCTGATATCAGAACTCATTAAAACTGAATCTTTCTATTTTTCATTTCTCTTTTGGCTAATCACCAATAATCCATTCTAGTGTTTCAATAACTTGATTAGAGTGGGGTGGGCTTGGGGATAGTATGACTATTTCTGTTTCCCTGATATCCTTAGTGCCATGGGTAACAACTCCATGTAACTATGAATTTTGATAATGAATTAATTCAGTGCTAATCCAAGAATACCAACTACCACTCTACTAGGGATTTAACAAAGACTAAAGACACTCAGATAAGATATCAATTTTCTGTGACAATACCTCAGAAACCAGCAAAGGTCAAAAGACAATAGTCATGTAAGCAGAAGGATAAATTTCGGAGAGATTGGGTAGCCTTACAGCTTCTTAGTTCACATATCGTTGTTTTGTATTTTTTGTATTCTATGATTTTGAAGATATAATATATTATCCTCATCATCATATACTCCTTTAATCTTCAGTGAAATTTCATTTTCTATAAAAAAATATATGTAACCAAAAGGAAAGATGGAAAAAAAGTGTCACTTTGGTGCACTCAAAGATCAAGTGAGTCAGTGACTAACATCCACAGAAAACCTACCTTTTCCAATAGCCTTGATGCAAGTTTATGCAAAATCTTCTTGTCAAGTACATGACCTCCAACTCGATGAACTTCTTCACAAGCTCTAAATAGAAATGAGATGATATACAGAGAAGGCATAGATGGAAGCGATATTTTCATCTCAGATTGGTTCTCATCAGACTGATCTTGCTTGACTATGATATCTTCCCAGCCCTGTTCAAACAAAAAAATTATGAGCAAGCTTCTGGATTAAAGGCCATAAATTCTTGGTTGGCATATCACCAACGAAGGTCCCACTAAGAGAAATAATAATGATAATATCTAACTAAGACAGCAATACTTGAGAGGTTGATTACATCTATTACACCTTAAAAAGGCAAACAAAAGATAAGCTGGTTCCGTAGTTAAGGGCCACGAGATTTCCATAGTAATGAAATGTCGAAATGACAGAAAACTTGGCAAACTGGATACAACTGATTCATCAAAATTGAGGTGAAAAAACCTCACCATCACAGACTTGTCAACCCATTCCTGGCAGGACTAAGCCAGTGGTAGTGGAAAACACAAAACAGTCAATTTTCAAGAATATGGATCTTGAAGTAAACTAATTGAAGATAATCTCATATAAATAAGGCAATTATTCTCAACTAATTTCAAACAAAATTCACAATGCTGGCCTGAAATATTTGGATGAGACTCGCTCAATTTTTTGTTATCATCCTCAGGCTTGCTCTTATGCTAACATGTGGTCTCTTTTGCAAGACTTTTGGGCAATTTGCTCCACAAAAACAGCACATTTATGGATTGTGGTATAGTGCTTCCTACGGGATGTTAGCTCCAAGTCTCCAATAACTTTGTGAGACTGGTACGAATTGTTTATTTGTTGTTTCTTGATATGTCATTGAAAATTTAAGATCCTTTCAAGCTTTCAAATTTTCACAAGATCCATAGAACAAATCACATTTCCAATATTTGCTAACATTTCTGTTTCAATAGAACATTTATCAGATCAGACTATGATCACATGGTGTACAGTGCTATAATTGTTCAAACGGGAGTCAAGAAAAAGTTGAGTTTTGACCCACTGTCTGTTAAGGGGCTTTCCCTTCTACTGATATACAAATAGACAGGAGCTTAAATTTATTGATCTCTAGTATTTTCTGTTTTAATTTTACTAAAGAATAGCTTATTCTCTTTGCCATGCTTTCCTGCTTTGTTTTTTTTCTCATCTAACAAACTTCTTTTTATTGAAAAGGATCTTCAAAAGGAACAAACAAGTATAAAGGTTCTCCAAAAATTAAAGGCTGAGCAGTGGAAGACTAATAAGATATAACCATAAGAAAAAACAAATTTAAGCCATCACAGACATGGAAAAACAATGAAAACGAACAGGGAAAAAAAAAAGGAAAATGACACTTACCCTCCAAGGTGTGCTTAAAGATAAGGCATCATCTTGTTTAAGATCCATAGAGACAATATCCAAAAGTTCATCCGACAGCCATAATATCCACAAGTTGTAAGCTCTAATGCAAAGATCCCCTATAGTCCTATTCAGTTCTTCCAATTCATGGCTTGAATCTTCTCTCACTCCAAGCAAAGCAGAAGTGGCGGATGAATTTTGTCTTTTAGAGCCAAGGCTTGTCTGTCTTCCCGGACTATCACAGACAGCAGAATCAGATCCAAACTGAGATTGTTTCACCAGAGATGGTAATTTCCCAACAGCTGATGCATTTCCATTGGCCCAAAATCTGGGAGAACCAAGTATCAAGGGTATATGTTTAGAATGGTTTTGGAATGCAAACAATAATCGTCCAATGAAAAGAGATTTTTCAACAGAGACAGTTGTTGGCACCTCCTTCTCACCATTTTCCATCGAGCCATATAAAGAAACAACCTCTTTTTTAAGTGCCATCAATATAGCAGACACACTTTCGTAACATTTACTTTGCAGATATGGTGCCAGATCCTTCAATCTTTTAGAGGCCTTCGGAGATTCTAAGAAACTTAAAAGATCCTCAAGGATGCTCTGACAAGAAACATCAACTGCATCCCTAATTCGACTTACTTCAGGGCCAAAATAGGCATTAAGACAAGTCTGAAATTCGTTCTCTTCAGGCTGTACTTTAAACCCAGAAGCAACTCCAGTTTTTCTGGCATTGGATTCTAGAAACCAAACACCACCAGCCATAGAATGTCTGTTCAAGTACCCCTGAACATCATTCTGCTTGGCAAAAGAGTCACCTACAGCAGAAATTGAGCTCACCACATCAACAGCTCCAGTTAGCTCCCTAAATCTCAAGTCAATGATTGCTTTCATCCTGCCAAGAAAAGCATCTTCAAATATCTCATCCCAAAGATCTGAATCATCTTCCAAAACGAGTTCCCGAATCCTACTCCAAGGCAATTCAATCTCAGATCCAAAAACACTCTTGAGCCATTCTAGACTCCCTTCCAGAACTTGTTTACTTTCCATTGTCTCCCTTATTGATTTCTCAGCAGAAGCAAGATCCTGGCCACTGGCAATGCCGTCAATCAAATTTCTTCCACTTATCTTGTTTACGCATTCCCTTAACCACGTAAAACAAGTATCAGCAATGTAACGTTTATCAAGCATTACCATGATTGACTCCAGACCATCTCTAAATGACTTCCAAAGCCTAACTTCCTCATCGGGACTGGGAATCCCACCAAACAATTGGGATGCCGGAGGAGATCCCAGAATGACTTTATAGAAAAGAGGCATATCATTCAACACATGCAAAAACAACTCACCCACCTGACCCACACTGACCTGAATTATACCCAACACATCACACAAGACCGAAACCACCAAAGAGGAAGCATCACCAGCACCAGCATTACCCAAAACTTGTGATATCCATGACTTCCTCGATTCCAGAAACAAGCCCAACACCTGTTTTTCATCAACAAATCAGTTTATACCCGCCAAATCAGTTTAAGCAACTAACCACATCTCAAATCACATAAATCTACAAACTATAAGCAATGGCACACTCCCTTACACTCAATCTCCAACCCAATACTGAATACACATACAAAACAACTCCACACCAATCGGTTTTTTCATCAACAAATCAGTTTACACACATCAAACTAAGAACTAAGCACCTAACCACATCTTAAATTACATAAATCCACACAATCAAAGCGATTACACAGTCACACTCACTCTCACGCCCAATCCCAAACCCAAATTCTCAATTCACACTTAAAAAAAACCAATTACCTGCTTCGGCTCGAGCTCGTCTATAACAGCCACCGCAGCCAAGGCATCGGAGTAAGCAGCAATGGCAAGGCCACGATCCAGCAAGCGATCGCGGCTTCGCTGGGAGATCTGTGCCCTGAAGCTCTCGACAATCTGCCACTGGTGCTGAAGCAAAGGGAAATTCGACAAGATCTTGTTCTTCTGGTCATCGGAATCAAGGAACAAGCGGTGATGTGCGTGCTTGGCACGCACGTAGCGCGATGCGGCCTCGAGGAACATCCCTTCGTCGAGGCAGCCCCAGATGTTCTCCGGCGTGTCCACGAGGTACTTCACGCGGCACGCCACACCATAGGTCCAGGCTCGGGACTGGGAATGGAGTTTGGTTTGTGAATGTGATTGAGAGAGGGAGAGGGAGCGAATGCGGCCGTGGACGGCGGCGATGTTGGCGGAGATGGATTTACAGGAAGCCTTCATGTGGACGATGGAGTCGGCGGAGTCGATCAGGTCGCGGTAGCGGTTGCCGACAAGCTGCCGGAGCTCCTCCTTCTTGTCCTCGATCTGCTTCCGTGTTGCGGCCTCGGTGTTTCGGATCTCAGCGATGGGCTTGGAGCGGAAGAGGGACTCGGCGTCGCGGTAGCCTACGGTGGAAATTCGGTGGTCGTCGGCGTGTGGCGTCGACGCCGCGACGGGGGATGATACTCTCATGGTTGGTGGCGGTGGTGTTTGGGGTTTATTAGTTTGGCATTGATGGCTCCGGCGAAGAGTGATGGCGGAGGAAGAAGAGTGGAAAATTAGAGGAAGGATTACTTGGCAAAGGGAGAAAATAAGGGGATCAAGTTCCTTCAAGGACCAAAATGCAAACCGCGTCGTTTTCCTCAGAGGAAAAATAGTTGAAGACTTTTTGGTCATATTTTATAAATGAAAATATTTTTATAATTTTGATTTATTTCATGGTTATAATAATTTTTATTATTTTTATTTTTTTAATTTAGAATGATATCATTTTCATGAATATTAGATAAAGTTATATAAAGTAATAAATTTTTTTTTTCCTAAATTAATACCAGTACTAATAGCGATAAAGATGAATTTAAATGGAAAAAAATCACAAAAGAAAATTGATAAGAAAAAAAAGCATAATAAGTGATAACAGACTAAACCATAAGAGGGTTTATGAATTTTTTTTCCCTTATAAAATTCACAACAGTCAAGTAATTCAAAATTAAAAAAATAGATTTATTTATGAAAGAGCCATTCATAAATACTCATAATTATAAAATTGTCATCGAATTTTTTATTTTGAAAATATCCCTAAACATGGTCAATTCGGGTTGGAACGGGTCACTATTCAACCCGATACAGCACCGTTGCGACACCGTTTCCACCCATTTCTATCTACCATTTTTGTTTTCTTATATGTGAATAAAAGTACTAGCTTCGAGCTATTTCTCAGTGCATTTTTTTTTTTGGGTAAGCATTTCCCTCTGCATTTTACCTTCTCTTAATGTCTCTGCAATATTTTTGCATTTTTAATTTTTATTGTATAAATATAAGGAAAAATGATTGTTTTTTAAAAGAAAAGTCATTTTAGTTTAAATTAGTATTTTTTATTTAAAATTTAAATTTTAAAAAAATCTTTTACTTTCTCTCACAGTAATTTTTGTTTCTCTTATTATAATTTTGACTAAAAACATAAGTTTATCTCCTTTAAAATAATAAACATTAATCCCATAAATATATATTATGTTTAGAGAGGATTATATTTACAAACTCTTATAAATTACATTATGTACTTTCGGAAGTACATTAATTTACACTGTGTACTTTTGGAGTATATAATTTACAAAAATTTGTAAAAAAAAAATTGTAAATGGATCTTTTCCCATTCTGTTTATGCCCTTCTTAAAAAAAAAAAAAAAAATTCCCATGTATTTTCTGGTTAATTTTGAATTATTGATAGCCAAGAGTTATGCCCCGTGATTGTGTTGCTGAGTGCTGACTTGCTAGATATAAGCAAGGAAGCACCAACTCGATATTTTGGATGAAAAATGCGTGTTGGACACCGATATATCCCTTTGATACAAAAATTAATTTATAAATCAAATATTTTCTGTTATGGAATATGACATGAAAAATTAACAAGACATGAATTTTGTTTTTGTTTTATATTTATGTTATGAATTTTGAATATTTGATTGATTATATGAATTATTATAGGTTGCTATATATATTAAATACAAACTATATTATATATATTAAAAAGATTATTTAATATAAAACGTGTCCTAACATATCGAAATCTAATATTTTTTAGAATTAACGTATTGGAGTGTTGTGTTACGTATCTCGTATCAGTTTCAGTGCAATATATGCCGAGAGTTTTGGTTTGGAATATTTTTAGGGGGTGTTTGGTAGGTAGATTTTTTTGAGAATGCTAGAAAAATGGTAGATGAGATTCACAAATGACCATGTTTGATATGGAGTAGGAAAATTTTTTGTAGTGTGAAAATGAAGAAAAATGTCTACATGGGAATATCACCTTGATGGTGGTATTTTGATTTTCCCAGCAAAACTCAAACTTGTAGCAATTTTACACCAAGATTTTTCCATTTATTTCGATCTACTAAACAACTTTTTTTTGTCTTTCTAAACAAAAATCACTTTCTCATCATTTCCCCAATAATTGTGTTTGCTGGTATTCCTCCTCCCCTTTGGAAATGAGGATGTTTTTAATGTGCCAAAAACACAAAATGCTACAGTGGTATCAACTTAATGGGTTCCTCTTTTTCATAGGTGTTAAAACTCAACTCTGGGTAAAATATTTCTTCATTCATCATGAAATGGTTCCTCCTAGAGGTGTATTTATATAGATTAAATAACAACTCAGTAACAAATTAACAAATTCCTAGGAACAGAATTGTAACAACTTTACTAAGAAACAAATTCCTAAAAATAACTTAGTAAAGATTCTAGAAAATACAACAATATTTCAAACTACAACTTTGAATTTTTCTTTCTGTTTCAACACCCCCCTCAAGTTGGGGCGTGTATATCCAACATGTCCAACTTGCAAAGTATACTATCATGTGCTTTAACAGAGATTGCTTTGGTTAGACTATTTACCAGATGATCTTCAGATTTGATGTAAAAAATATTAATAATTTTTTGATCCACCTTTTCCTTTATAAAATGCCTGTCAACTTCTACATGCTTGGTTCTATCATGTTGAACCGGGTTTTGTGCAATTTCAATGGCAGCCTTATTGTCACAGTAAAGGTCCATAGGACAATTACTTCCTATTTTTAAATCTTTAAGGACATTCTTAATCCATAGGAGTTCACAAATGCCATATGACATACCTCTAAATTCAGCTTCAGCACTTGATCTGGCAACCACCTTTTGTTTTTTGCTCCTCCATGTGACTAGATTCCCATCAACAAAGGTTAAATAACCGAGGTAGACCGCCTTGTAGTCTGATTTCCTGCCCAGTCAGAGTTAGTATATCCTTCTATGCCTTCTTTCTTATTTTTCGAAAAGAGGAGACCTTTTTCGGGTGATTTTTTAAAATATCTCAGGATTCTAAAAACAGCCTTCATGTGTTCTTCACTAGGAGAGTGCATAAACCTGCTCACCACTCTTACTGCATAACAAAAATCTGGTCTTGTATGAGATAAATAGATAAGTCTTCCCACTAGTCTCTGGTACTTGCTAATATCAGTTTCAATTTGATTTGGGTAAATACCAAGCTTATGGTTTACTTCTATTGGTGTGTCAGCTGGTTTGCATGCTAGCATTCCAGTCTCAGATAACAAGTCTAGAACATATTTCCTTTGTGACAAAGCTATTCCTTTTTTGGACCTTGTGACTTCAATGCCCAAGAAGTACTTAAGTTGACCCAAATCTTTCATATCAAATTCAATGGCTAAGTGTTGTGTAAGAGATTTCATCCTCTCCTCATCATCTCTAGTCAAAATCATATCATCCACATAAACTATGAGAATAGTTATTTTTCCTTCCACAAAATCATATCATCCACATAAAGTGTGGTCTGCATTGCTCTGAGTATATCCATATTTTTTCATTGCTTGAGAAAATCTCCCAAACCAAGCTCTTGGTGACTGCTTCAGACCATATAGTGCCTTTTTTAACTTGCACACTGTATTCTCCTTTGAAGAAGAGAGCTTCACTCCAGGTGGCACATCCATATACACTTCCTCTTCCAATTCTCCATTCAAAAAAGCATTTTTTTACATCAAATTGCCTTAATTTCTAGTCTCTGTTTGCAGCCAAAGAAATCAGAATTCTGATTGTGTTTAACTTGGCAACGGGAGCAAATGTCTCTTGGTAATCCACCCCATACTTCTGGGTATAGCCCTTAGCCATTAATCTTGCATCCGATTGTTTTCTTGTTTTTTGTTGGCTGCACTAGTTCCCATGTATTATTTTTCTGAAGTGCCTCCATTTCAACTTCCATGGCAGCTTTCCACTTAGGATCATCCAACGCTTCCTGCACACTATTCGGAATACATACAATAGATAGTTGATTAATGGTTAGAGCACATGATTAAGAGAGATTTTGAGTAGACAAATAGTTACTAATTGGATATTTGGCTTTGACTTTTGGATCTGGTTCATAAAAGGATTTTGGTATACCTTTATTGGTACGGTCAGACCTTCTAACATGAATGGGAGAATGTTGAGATGTAGGAGTTTGTGTTTCATGGTGCTGTGAGGATGAGATCCGAGGTGTAGGAATCATACATGAAGCTTCAGGATGTGCAGAAATATTCGTGGAGCTAGGAGATGGAGTAGAGGCAGCACTTGATGGGAAAGAAGGGGCAGCAACCGTGAGTTTGTCTTGGAGACATATTTCTCAACTTTTCACTCTCTTGTTCTATGTAACCCAACCGACGTATGCAGGATCGTCCGCAGGTGTCTTTGTCGTTGCTCCGGTGAGATAACCGGATTTATTCCTTGCCCCAATTCGCATGTCCATCAATTGGGACCAAATAGGGTAGTTGGAATCATCTAAAATTACGGTGACAGGGAACAAGGAGTTATCCTGGTGAATCACAATGTTGGAGGATGGTTGGGAAGCCGAGGAAGGAATGACGGAGTTGTGGGTGGGAGAACCAGTGTTCTCTGTGTTTTCTCCGTCGATGGCCATTCTAGGGATTGAAGTTTTCTGGTTTGGGAAAAATGAAAGCGGATCAGTTTTGTTGAACAAGTTACGGGTAGAAAGAAAAGCACACGGGTACGAGTATGGATATATGAAGTGAGAAGGATACGTGGTAGTAAGGAGAAAAAGTTGGGGAGGGTTACGTGCTAGTGTTAAACAAACACTAATATGGGTGAAAAAACGGTCAGAAACAAAAAAAAATAAAACTATGAAAAAAAAATATCTGAGGATCAGAACGCTCGTGATACTATGTTAAAACTCAAACTTGGGTAAAATATTTCTTCATTCCTCAGGAAATGGTTCCTCCTAGAGGTGTATTTATACAGAGTAAATAACAACTCAATAACAAACTAACAAATTCCTACGATCAGAGTCGTAACAACTTTACTACGAAACAAATTCCTAAAAATAACTTAGTTAAGATTCTAGAAAATTCAACAATATTTCAAACTACAACTTTGGATTTTTCTTTCTATTTCAACAATAGTAAACATATAATGTTCCTTTTGTTTTGATAGTAAAATCCAATGTAGGATTTTCCTCCGTTAGATTTTCTTTTGATTCCTTTCCATTTCCTCGCTTCTTCTGGGAAGCTTAATCTAGATATCTGTATACAGAATTCTACAGAACATAGTACAGATTGCTCTTGATATGTGACCTAGATTATAGATGATTTCTTTAGTAAGAATGATGTCAATTGGCATTTATTTATAAGATTTTTCTGGTATCTCTTTGAATGAACTCTTGATCAATGTTGTAGACAGGTAATTGCAAGTGACGATTCATGTTCCTTCTCAATATTTGTGGCTTCTATGATATCTTCTATTATATCCAGGTAATGCCACCTGCTCACCCCTATTTTTTTAATGTTACGTCTCCTTTAAACTACTTAAAATTTCTAGTACTCCGGTGTTTTCAACTGGGGAAACAAATTCTCATGTTATAGGAGAATTCTTTCTCCTACTAGTGAGACATCGACATGTGTGCAACAACTTTTTAATTTTTGTTTTTTAATAGAAGATGAGACCCATCACAACTTATGTCTGTAGTAAGAGAAAGAATTCTCCTGTAACATGAGAAAAGAGGGAAAATTTGTAAATCCTAGGATACTAATTTAGTTGTATAATTTCTACAACTTGCTGCAACTGTACTATGAACTCACTGCAGCTAAATAAAACAATTTTAATTTGTTAAAAATAAAAATCATTTACGAATTTTTACTTAATAACTTAAGCTTTTTTGGAAAATTGGTTGAGATAAAATTTATTCTTGTGAGTTTATTCACATTAAGTCGAAGCAAGACTGAGTATCTGAAGTGTGAGTTTTCTCTGGTACGAGATGGGGACCAAGAGCCCGTGCATTTAATTGGTCAAGAGGTACCCAAAAAAGATGCTTTTAAATACTTGGGCTCCATTTTATAAAAAGGTGGAGAGATTGATGAGGATGTTAATCATAGAATCAGAGCAGGGTGGATGAAATGGCGCAGTGCATATGGGTTTTTGTGTGACCGCAAAATCCCCCTTAAGTTAAAAGGAAAATTCTATAAAACGGCAGTAAGACCGGCAATGCTATATGGAGCGGAATGTTGGCCAGCACATAGGGAACATGAGCATAAGATGGGAGTAGCAGAGATGAGGATGTTAAGGTGGATGTGTGGTTACACAAAGATGGATAAGATAAGAAATGAAGATATTCGACGAAAGGTCGGAGTAGTACCGGTTGCCGAGAAGATGAGAGAACATAGATTGAGGTGGTTTGGGCACGTGATGAGAAGGCCCCTGGATGCTCCTGTAAGAACAGAAGTTTGTTACCAAGAGCTCAACACAAAAAGAGGCAGAGGTCGGCCGAAACTTACTTGGGGGAAGGTAGTAAAACAATATTTAATGGAGTGGGATATAGATTGGCGGACGGTATGTCTTAGAACGGAATGAAGAAAAGCTATAAGTATGGTGGAGGGTTAGACCCGTGGTTATTCCTATGTTCCAGATGGTCCCTTTTTAATCCTTTTCCCCTTCATTTCCCCCACTTCTTCTTGTCCATTTCTTTTTCACTTTTATTTATATATATATATATATATATATATATATATATATATATATTTATTATTATTTTTATTTTTATTTTTTCAACAATTTTATATCTTTCATGTGGGTTCATCTACCACCGACCCCAATTAATTTGGTTTAAAGGTAATGTTGATGTTGATGTTGATGTGGACAACTTTTAGAGACAAAAAATATAGTTGGTATTCAGAATGTGTTAGATGGTATTTGACATGCGCAAACAGGTTAATATAATGGTACTGAAATGAGATCTGGAAATTCGTTTCTCTGACTTTTTTATTTGTAGAACTAGTAACGGGCTAAGGCTAATGCCATGCGCACAACTTGTAGATACACAAAGAAAAGAGGCTAAAACTAGGTACATGTTATTTGTGTGAATTTATGCCAAAAAAAGTGTTACCTTAACCTTGTAGATGTAAAAGTGATTTTTTATTTTTTTTTATCCGTATAGGCATTAGTATGAAACTAACTCCTCGGACATTATCGCAATTAGAAATTCTCTCACCTTTTCCAATTGAATTCAGTGATAAGACTGACATGAACTTATAATATCCAACATTATCCCTTGTAGTATATTGTTTAAGAACAATTTGAACATTTAAGGACTCAATCAAAACTTTTGATTTGAGGCTGTATTTAGGTACATTTGCCCCACATGATGACTATCAAGTAGTCGATTATGCTATCCAATCAGTTCACAACACATGCATGTTAGGCCATTAGCTCAAAGATTCCATTCAGCTGAGAATGCTTTTGCTTGAAACTATATGCATGCGGATTAGAAAAGAATATTGGTCCTGTTTGATATGATGAGTTTCGCTGAAAGCTTAATCTAGAAGTGTCAAGACATCAACTGATGGCTGATTACATCATGGTAACCTCCATCAGAAGTCCTAGAAAGTTGTGAAGATGCCAGCCCTTAAGCTGATAAGTTAACTCCTGCTGGAGAGGCTGGAATTTCTAGTTGTATTTTACATATTTTTCTGCACTCAAGTTTTATTCTAATTTTATGCTTTTTTTTTTTTTTTGATATACCGAAGGGTTTCCCCACCCTACATAGGATGAGACTAATCTTTCGTGGATTGAGAGGGCTACATAGGATGATACTAATCTTTCGCGGATTGAGAGGGCAAGGGTTTCTCCGCTACCCACAAAATGTGTTTACCATGATTCGAACTCAAACCCTTTAGACTCACAGATCGAACCCTAAGACTCAGCACCAAGCCAACTGAGCCACACCTTGCAGGTAATTTTATGCTTTGAATAATATAAACTTTTACATATACTTCGCATAGTATGTGCAAATACTGATTTCTTAATTATAAATCAAGAATCTCATTTGAGGTCTTTCCATTTTCACATCTATTAGTAAATTGTGGATTTTGAATGAACTTCAGGCTTCAGCTATATTTGAGAGAAAAGGTCAACAAATCATACAACTTGTTTAGGAGATGCTTTTTGGGATCTTACTGAATAGAGCTCTCAAAATGGGCCAGCCCGGCCCATTTAGTCCTAGCCCGCATGGGTTAGCCCGAGAAAATTATGTAATATGATAGAAAATGAATTAAATGTTTTTGATCCATGGGCCAACCCTAACCCAACCCAATAAATGAATGTGTCTTATGGGTTAGGGCTAAGATGACCCTACTTTATAAGGGGCTGGAAAATTAATGGGGCTTTAATAAGGCTGAATGGACTTAGGGCTTGGGGCTTTTTTATTACTGAAGACCTCAAGAATTTTCAAGGAGAGGAGATTTTGGATTGTGGCTTGGAACTTGAAAACCAGAAGTAGAGGGAAGAAGAGAAGCATAAGCTGTTTCTACTTGCTTCTGAATTCCAAATTTCCAATTTATTGATTGTTCTTTCTAAGGCATTTCAAATAATAGTCAAACTATTGCAGTTTCATTTATCTGTCTTCCTTGTCTATTTCCATGAGAAAACAATTCAAAGTGTGACAAATAATTGTTGTAAAATAATGTATAGTACTAAAATTGAATGGCAGCTGCCAGCCGAAGAAACTGCATTTTGTTCCTTTGTATAGTGAATGGGACACCAACAATTCTGATGCTGGAGCTCCTCTTAAGAATTCGGAACAAAGGTTCCAACAAAGCCAACCCCCACAACGAAGAAGGCAATAGATTGCAGGAAAAGATATATGAAGTAATGGTTTTTCCCAAAGGTAAGATCGTAGCATCCACAGAAAAAGAGATAGGCCCCCACCCCAAGTTCCAGGAAATGAAGTCTGTTCATCATCAACAAACAAGTAGACAAGGTGAAATAGTTAATGCTAATTATTAAAAAAAAACACATTTTAAGGTGTATACCGAATGACAGCTATCATGCAAATAAAGGGCCGACCCAGTTCAAATACTCACTTCGTGAGTGTCTGGGGAAGGGAATACTCTAGGCAGTCTTTTGCAAAGAGTGTCTTTTGCAGAGAGACTGATTCGAACCTGCGGCCTGACACACCACGGCAAGCAAGCTTACCGCTGAGCCAAGCATGCATACATCAAATTCCAATTTAAGGAAATCAACTGAACTCATGTCTATGTTGTTCATTCTATGGGACTACAGATATAATAATCATAATCTCTAGTTAATTTTTCAGTTATAAATAATGGCAAGTTAACAAAATTAGACTATCCTTCTTATAATTATTGAAAACTCACCTTCCATCAATCCTGATACGAGGCTTCCTAGCTGCTTTGCCACCAGATTTTGTTTTGAGAGCATCTCCCAATTTCTCAGTAACCACCCATTCATTTACTCTCCCTGTCTCTAGCAAACCTATAAGTGTTGCTTTGGTCCTATGCATTGACATAACATTTTCAAAAAGTATCCAGAATACCAATAAGTGGAGTGACCTGCACAAGATGTATATGGAAAGTTACTTAAAAATGAACACAACAAAAACCTTGCATGCAAAATTTTGCCAAGTTAAAATGCTTACCTTGGAGTTCCAACAGCATTAAGGAGTGTAATGATACAAGGTATATAGACAGCACCCCACTTGGGGACTTCCACTTCCGGAACTAAAACAGTTGCTGGCAAAACGACACAGTAGAATACAAATGTGACCACATGGGCTACAATCTTCCGGACAAAGAAAAAGCTATAAATCACATATAACTTCTTCCACATGGAAACTTTCTGCACAATATGGTAAAACAGGAATTAGAGGAGAAGATGGATAATAACAATAATTTGACTTAAGGGCCGACCCAGTTCAAATACCCACTTCGTGAGTGTCTGGGGAAGGGAATATTCTAGGCAGTCTTTCCCCTGCTTTTTGCAGAGAGACTGATTCGAACCCGCGACCTGACACACCACGGCAAGCAAGCTTACCGCTGAGCCAAGCCGGCCCTTCTAATAATAATTTGACTTCTTAAAACAAAATTATTGACATTACAAGGAAACTGAAACCTTGTTTCTTATGATTTCCATTGCCATTTTCCTGAAAAGGTTAGCTGGACCACATGACCACCTGTGCTGCTGATAACGGTAGGCTTTGAAGGTACTAGGCAATTCATTTTTTACCTAAATTTGTTTAGATAAGTTGTTATATAAAATAAACACTTAAATTAAGTATAGGAAAAAAGACTCAACAGAAACTTGGAAGTGTGATTCAATGATACCTTAAGGTCACTAACATACACAAACTTCCAGCCTTTGAGACCAGCTCTTACAGCCAAGTCCATATCTTCCACTGTTGTGCGGTCCTTCCATCCACCAGCTTCATTTAGTGCTGAAATTCTCCAAACACCAGCTGTGCCTGCACCATATCATATACTTTCACATGACTGGTTCTACCCAATGAAATATATCTCTACAATTTATGTTTTACTAAATCTATCAATCAGTAATAGTAGGGAAATGATTTACCATTGAAACCAAAGAAGGCATAGGTTGAGGACCCAACTTCCTGCTCTACAAGGAAATGATAGTCCAATGACATCTCTTGCATTCTTGTCATTAAGCATTCATCAGCATTAACTGCAATAAACAAGGAGTATTACTGTCATAACTTCCCAAATGCATCTACTACATTCTACATTGTGACAAATTCATGGCATCTAAAGCGGAATAAATTTGTTTTGTTCGAATCCACGAAACAGTCTCTTTGCAATTTTGCAAAGGTAAGACTGCGTACAAGGATTGCCTCCACCCCACACTCGCTAGTCGGGTTTAACGAGGAGTGGTTTTGGTTTTTTAGATTTTCATAGCTAAGACATCAGTATCAGTCCTTATAACAAAACTGTTGATTTGATTGAGTGTAATTAACTTTTAATCTACGAAGCACCGACGCTAAATAAGGAGGTGCATGAGAAATCAGTTTTTTTTTTGTTTTGACACTAAGGAGCTTTATGAAGGTTTAACTTTAATGAGCAAAATTACCGAATTTCCATCGAGCTTGGACAAGTGCAACTTCTGGGTTGTGAGCAAGGAATGGAATGGTTCGCCAAAGGAAGTTAGGCTCAGGTTGGAAATCAGCATCAAAGATGGCCACATAGTCACACAGTTTGACATAGCTGTGCTTCATGCCTTCTTTGAGAGCCCCAGCTTTGTAACCATTTCTGTTCTCTCTGATCTCATACTTTATGTTTATGCCTTTGCTACCCCATCTCTGGCATTCCACTTCCACCATATTCTATGGTGTTTTTGTAAAAAAGAAAAGAAACAAAAAGGTTAAGGGAGCACAAGACTCTGGTCAGAGAACTGGGACTGTATAAATTTGTTGTATCAGTTTTTACATGGATTTTAGTCAATATAAATAATCCAGAATCATTAGTTATTTTTTACAGCAAAGAGCTAAGATTGAAGCCTGGAATTTTCTGACAGAAAGTAATTTTGTTATTAAATGTAATTTGTAAAGGAGATGCTTCCATGCAATTTGACCTAGATGATGAGTAAAATTATTTTTAAATAGCCCCTAAGAGCTCAGAATTTATGTTGACTAAGGGAAAAAAGAAAAAAGAAATATTTGTTTAACTATTGCAAGATAAAGAAGCAAATTATCAGTTAACTTTATCAGTAGGGGATGATTAGACCTTAATGATTGGGTCTGTTGAATCATCAAGAACTTGAATAATAATTCTATCAGATGGCCATGATAGCCCACATGCAGCTCCAATTGATAATTGATACACCTGCAAGCAATGGAACAGTACCCACAAAAACCTTAACTTCAGCAAAACTTATTATTTTATATTTCAAGCAACAATCTATGTAAAGGGCCGTCACAGTTCAAATACACACTTCATGAGTGTCTGGGGAAGGGAATACTCTAAGCAGTCTTTCCCCTGCTTTTTACATAGAGACTGATTCACCACGGCAAGCAAGCTTACCGCTGAGTCAAGCCGGCCCTTCAAGCAACAATCTATCTCATAACAGGTTTTATTAAATGGGATAACTTCACCTCCTTCTCATTGTACATTGGAATTTGCACCAGAACCATTGGGTATGCAGAGTTTCCAAGCTCAAGGTCATCCCTGAGTGGCTCCCATTTGTAATGCTTCTCTGGCTTGTGACCAAACAACTTCAGAAAGACTATGACCACACCCATATAAACTCTCTCCACAAATAGCATAACTGACATGGATAGGCACAAAAACACTAACAATTTCAGCACTGGAACGATCAAGGGTGCCCTGGCTTGTTGCCAAACCAATCCCATTTGGCTTGGAATGCCATAATGCACACCTTCAAACGTAGCTGTTGATGAAAGCCGATCCATTTGAAGGGCTTTCTTGGTTTCTCTTTGAGAGACAAAGTGCACTTAGAATGGTGACTATATAAAAAAGAATGTGATATCACTATTTGTGCTTGTGTTTTGTAGAAGGAGGTAATGGTTTCTAGTTGGCTTTGCGAAAAGAACACGAATGGTTTTTGTAGTTTTCACTTTTGGTCATTCATTGATTGTTGCTTAGGAGTTACGTTAAGGCAACAAGGAAGAGCTAGAGTCAGTGAGAACTATAATAGCACTGTGCTGAATATGCACACCCACTGAACTTGCTAGTTGAGCTCCATGTGCTAGATTTAGTCACAACCAATGTGACCAAATGGAGCAAACGTATATTGCAATGCTTTTCAAGTTCTCTCTACTCGTTTATGATCAATGAGTGAGAGAGATAGAGAAAGAAAAGTATTTGGGTGTCTTTCACTTCTTAGACAATGCTCTATTTTGATTTCAATAAGAGAACAACAATGTGTAAAGTATTTATATTAAGAAATTGCAAAGTTTGTACCAAAGAAAATAAAAAATAAAAAATTGCAAAGCAATTATGATAAGATGGATTATAGACAACTAGCTTGAAAGTTGAAACCAGAAACGAGTGTCACATTCTAGTAGCGTTTGTGGTTAACAGGACATTGTAATATATAGAGCAGTGGTTTCTACAAAGCAAGTCATTATTTCCTATCAGCAAAGTTTGGTATTTTTGTATAAAAAAAAATGTTTAATGCGAGTTTGGATTAATTCTCTTGAAGAAATAATCATTTTTTTTTTACTCTTTTTAAAGAGCTTTTAAAAAATTATTATTATTTTTTTAGTAATGAAATTTTTTTAATATCAAGTCACTTCATTAATAATGAAAAAAAAAATCAATAAAACTTTTTTCTTAGTACATAACATGAATAAAACTTTTGATTTAGGAAAAAGTTAATAACACCATCCTTAATTCCTTATTTTGATTATGATACATTTTTTTCTCTGTCGTAATGTGGAAGTTTATTGCTAATTAATGGGTTTGCTTGGTTGACTGTAACTGTTGACTATCACCGTTGGAAAGAGGTTACAAGTTGTGGTGATTATATGTATTCTTTTAAAAAGCTATCAATTTGGTTATTATCCAATATCGATATGAGTAATATAAAAATAAAACTTGGTTTAGGATATTAAAGAACTTAACTACGACATGTTGGCAACTCGATTCCCTCAAACTCGGCTAGGAAGTTTCTTGTGCGGGAGTCAATCAACAAGATCCGGAGTTAAGATCTCGGCAGTATCTCAGCCTGAATATCACCATGTCGGCAGCGCAGCGGAAAAATCAAAAACAAATAGGAGAGAGAAAAGAAGAACACAACCCGATTTTAACGTGGAAAACCTTCTCCAATGAAGAAATAAAAACCACGGGACCTAGTTCAGATTAAAAATCCACTATGAAAAATAATAGTTACAAGAATCAAATACACCAATGTGGTGGTTAAGTCAACCTCTACAACAATGGTGATAATCAAATTCTCCCTAGAGATCTCTCAAATGCAAAGCATAAAGCTTTACTCAAACGATCAAATAATTTTCTCTCAAACAAAATTCTCTCATATAACCTAGCCTCCACCCCAACTAATGAGTATTTATAGGAGGTGGAAATTAGGGTCAGGGGTATTTTAGGAAAACCCTTAGCAATTGAAGGAGGACCCAACAAATCTCCCCCTCCGACTTCAATGCATCGGCTTCAGCATCAACATGGCTCCTTCACAGCAGTCTTCAACTTTCGCACAAAAGACTTCCTAATCGAGTTTGAGGGAATCGAATTCCCAACACAACGATGGTCCATGGTGCAATACAGTAGAAGATCAATATGCATAGATAAAGAGCCATGAATAGTATACCTTCAAAATGTGTTAACAGCTTCCTATGGTTTGGCTTCACAAACAGGAGGCAACACGATTCATTATTTGAAAAAGCATCTTATAAACCATGCAATTCCGATAATCGGTCATTAGAACTGAAATGGTCAATAAAGATATATGTCTATACACATGTCTTATATAATGTTAAAGGGAACTCTCGTGTTGGTTTAGACCATTGATTGTTTGAAGTTATCATTATTGTCGTAAGGATAGCTTTTGTACTTTTTGAGTTTGTGGGAGTCATTTCAAGTGTACTTGGAAAATATTTTCGGTACTCCTGTCTTATCAGTATATCATTTATTAAATATGATAACAGTAACACTTTTATACTACCCTTATTTTTACGGTTATTTTCACTCATATCTTATATTTTTTCTTTAGAAAAAATGTTTATCCTTTTAAATGATACAATTTATATTCTTTTACTCTCACAAAGAGATGAGACCCACACCTTAATTTTTTTTTGTCAACTCTCTCCTCTTTTATCTATCTCTTTCTCTCTCTTAAAATGACACAACTTTACATCCTTTTAAATGATACACACTTTACCCTTTTCCTTTTTAGGCAAAGAGTATATACTCCTATGCACCCAAAATGTCGTACTATTGAGAAGAAGGGAGAATTTTACTTGCTTATAATTTCTATGCTCTTTTGATTGAACTCATTACGAGTTGGATAATATCCACCTAATTCTTCATCATTATTGCATGTTTTTAACATCGTGTGGTATTAGCATGGACAAGTTTAAGATCAAGACGTTTCTTTACATCATAAAGTTCACAGTGCTTGAATCAAAATCAAACTTTTCAACGATAAAATAATGTTGGGGAAAATTTGATTCTCTTTGTAAAACTCAATTACTCTGTTTCTTTTTTGTATTTATTAAAGAAAAAAATGTAATGAATCCTCAAAATAAAGAACATAGTGGGCTGCATACCAAAAAAAGAAAAGAACATAGTGGGCTGGCAGCAATTTTATTTGTTTTATTAAATTTAAATGAGTTGATTATAGGCTCTTAGAATTTGGGTTTAGAGGAAGAAAAGAAAGAAGCCTATTTATATGAGTAAATGCAACCCATTTAAATCTATGGCCCATTTTCTCTTGGCCTCAACCTTCACAATATTTGGGCTTCGATTGATAATTTAGAAGGAAAATAAAAAGAAGAGATGTAATAGTAAAAAAACGAAAAAAGAAAAGAAGAAAGGAAAAAAGAAAGGAAATAATTTTTTAGTTTTCAGAACAAAAAAAATCGTTTGGTAAAGTCTGTTTTGTAAAAAAAAGTTTAAAAAATTATCACTATTTTTTTATTTTTAGAATCAAATTTAGAGAACATCGGGTTATTTTTGTTTTCTGTTTTGATTTTTAATTTTCAAAACAAAAAAATACAGAAAACAATTGTTTGCATAATTATTTTACAAAATAATTTTAAGAACAAAAAAAATCAAAACACAATTAAACATGCCCATAATGACTCTTTTTATTTAGTGTGATCATATGGAAAAAGAATGAATGCTTAAATTCCTTTTCGAAATCCCAGTAGATTAATAAAGCTTCATGCGTCCCAAAATAAGAAATCTCGGTTACCTTCATGCTTAAATTACTTAGTCTTATTCACCAAAATAAAATAAAATTACTTAGTCTTATGTGTAATATTGATTACAAACATTAAGTTAATGGTTTATCTCTCTGGTTATTTCAGTTAACTCATGATTCCTTACACCTGATCAAGTCTTGAAGGAATTACTTGGTCTTAAATTACTTAGTCTCATTCACCAAAAAAAAATAAAAATACTTGGTCTTATGTGTAATATTGATTACAAACATTAAGTTAATGGTTTTTTTATCTGGTTATTTCAGTTAACTCATGATTTCTTACACCTGATCAAGTCTTGAAGGAATTACTTGGTCTTAAATTACTTAGTCTTATTCACCCAAAAAAAAAAAAAAAAACTTGGTCGGCTTGGCTCAGCGGTAAGCTTGTTTGCCGTGGTGTGTCAGGTCGCGGGTTCGAATCAGTCTCTCTGCAAAAAGCAGGGAAAATGCTGCCTAGAATATTCTCTTCACCAGACACTCATGAAGTGAGTATTTGAACTGGGTCGGCCATTTTTTTATGTGTAATATGGATTACAAACATTAAGTTAACGGTTTATTTGTCTGGTTATTTCAGTTAACTCATGATTTCCTACACCTGATCAAGTCTTCAAGGATTTTAGAAGCCTAGTGTTGATAAAAAAATCAAGAAGAGCTCATGCTACTCGAAGAACCCAGAACTTTAGAATAATAAAAATCTTTAAAAAGTTATAAAAGATGAATGAGTATTGAGTAAGGAGATGAGAGTTGAGACAACTCAAATATAGTCGAAGTCAATGATCTATTGAAGCCCAAACAAAAATACAACGTCATTCATTGGAGAGATAACTCACAACTTCTAAGCCAACTCAAGCCATGAAATTTTGACAACAACGCACAGAAACAAAATGTGGACAAAATTCTCTTGTTACCAAAAAAAAAAAAATGTGGACAGAATTCCTATTTTAGTCCTTCACTAATAGTTTATTCTCAATTTACTCCCATCTCTATTGTCATCTTGCATAGCTGCATCGTTATCTTAATCAAAGCATGAAGGAAAAAATGAAATTGTTTGAGTTGCTGTCTCTTTCATAATAATACCTAATTTTCCTGGTTTTTTTTTTTTTTTTTGGTAAGCTAATTTCCTGGTTTAATCAAGCCATTGATATGTGTTTGATTAGCTTATTTATAATTCAAAATAGTATATAATTAAAGGATTTAATTCTCTTATATTGTAAGGGATAAAATCATCTCCTACACAGATAAAAAGTGTGTGTGATCCATGCTTTCTTTTTTTCTCTATTCCATTCACATGGACCTCATACACTTTTATGTGTGTATAAGAGATAATCTTATTTCCTACAATACGAGAAATATCAAATCCAAAATTAAAAGTTTTTTCATAAAACTTTAAAAAAATAAATAATCAAACTCCGATCAAGCCATATCTGGGTTGAATCTGAAAACCACTGAGGATGGATAAATTTTTGGTGTATCAAATGTATCCATCTCGGTATTTTTTTTTCACATTTGGAAAAAAGTTTATCATTTTTTTAAAAAAAATCCGCCAGATTTAAAAACTTTCTTGTTTGGAAAAAAAAAAAAAATGTCCAATTGGATATTACCAAATTTTTTTGGCAGACATGAATCAGTTGTCCTTTCCTTGAGTTGTAAACAAGGGCAAAGATCCGTTATAAATTTTTTTTTTATAAAATTTTATAAATTACATTATATACTTTCAAGAAAATATAGTATAATCTAATATTCTCCCGAAAAAAACATAATATAATTTATTAAAATTTGTAAATATAACCATTTTCTGCGAACAAAATTGCCCGGCACACAAAACTCGAGCTACTCCATTTTAATTTGTACAGGGGAAAGTCAACAGTTTACCATGACAAGCTTATTACCTCCACATAATCACTTTATTTTTTTGGGTTTATCCACATAAGCACTTTTGTTGTTTGTGGAGCTTTCCATTTCCAGAGAAAAGGTGCTTGCATACCTTTTTCACAAGACAAATTGACGAATCTAGATAACTAGCAACAGCAACATAACTCGTAAGCACCGCAAAATGTCAAGAATTGCGCGGTTAAATGGTTGGTAAAGTGTGACTAACATGAGCTTTTCAGAAATTTCATTCAAGATACGCTGCATGTAAGTCAATGAAACTCTGTTTATTTTATACTAAAATTTGTTGGTCCTTTCGATTTAAATAAACCACATACAAGCACCGATACTTCAAAAATTTTAACGTGTCGTGTCCGATACTCTCAGACATTCCGACAAGTGTTATAGAAATTCAAAAAGAGATTTAAAGGTTATGTTGCATTAAGTTTTTAGTTCCAACTATTAGATTCGTTGGATTATGATTATTAATTTAATATAAATATTTGAGATATCTTATGTTTTTTTGGAAAATTTATGAATATTATAAATTTAGATTCATTTTTTTGTTAAATTATTGAATATTAAATATAATATACACTATATAAATTAAAAATATTATTTAATATCAAAACGTGTCGAAATCTAACATTTTTTAGAATTAAGGTGTCGGAGTGTCGTGTCGTATCGTATCACGTGTCTCATGTCAGTATCGGTGCTACATAACTTGTTTGTATTAGCTTATTCGTGATGAAAATAATTTTTAATTAAATAAATTGAATAAAAAAAGTTATTTCATTTATCAAACATTCAGTGCATCTTACTTTAATTGGGAAGGGAAAAGAAAAGATTCGACTTTAGTTAGGTTGAACTTGAAAGTATGAACGAAAACTATTACCACAAAGGAGGATTTGAAAAATAAAATAAATTAATTAATTAAGGTCAATATCTATTATTAATTGGTTTACTTAATTCATTTATTTTATTTGTAGTTTTGACGAACCAGATAACACACTGACTATTTTTCAATAGATAAAGATTTGGATTAGAGGAAGGCATGCCCTCAATTAAAGAAGATTATTACTAATCAAAATGAGAGCTTATGGTTAGAATAAATATTACCTACCAACGAAAAATAAATAAAAAAATTTGCACATACTTTTGAATTATAATTAAACAGGACTTCTCCTGTAGCGTGGGATGAAGACTTTTTCAGTTTTTCTTCTTCCCTTTGCAATTTGATCTCTGTATTTTATATTGTATTGTAAATCTTATGCAAACATCTGAAAATAGTTATATATTTTTGTCTAATTATCATGATGTATTCAAATTTTGGTGACGAGGGATCAGTCTTATTCATCTTTATAAAGTCAAAGCACAGTGTCTAATAAATAGGGGCGTGACTTTTCAAACTCGTTCATTCATTTTTTTTTATTTTTTTGACTACTGTTTATGGGAGAAAATTAGGCATGTGAGTCTAGATTACTTTTAGTTTTAATTTCAAAGGTTTAATTCGAAATGATTTGGAATATGATATGCTTTTTAGGTAAAGATGTAGCAAAGAATGTTCGGTGGACTTGTAGCCGACACACAAGGAAACTTCAACGAAGATATTAGTTAGAGTTTTTTTTTTTTTTTTTTGCGGATGATATTGGGGAAAATGAAACGCTGCAGTTTGAACTTAAAACCTTTAGAAATTATAATTTAAAAAATATTATAAGGCACTTTTGCTAAAATATTAAATAAACAAATTATTTGCTGAAATAAGAGTGTATACTATATTCATATGCATCAATCAATAAATAATACAATTAAAAATAACTTTTTTCTTTTCTTAATTCTTTTTTTTTTTATTTTTTTTTGTAAACTACTTTGTTTTATTCTTTCTCTTTTATTTATTTTTATTTTTCTTTATTTTATTCTTTTTTAATTGTTTATTGCTATTTTTAAATTTTTAGTTATTTATTTTTTATTCTTTTTTTCTTAATCTTTTCATATTTTTTTACTTGTGTTGATGTACTACTAACCCAGACTAATTTGGGATAAATATATTATTGATGTTAATATTAATATATATACTGATTCATGAATTACTTGACAAATCCAATTCAAACATGATTGAATCCCTTATAAAAATTATATTTTTATTTTATTTTCAGGAGTCTAAATATTTCTCACTTGAATTAATTGTTGTTGATTACATAATATTTTTTGTTGTTGATTACATAATATTATAGAATTTGATGATGCTTCTTTACTTTATTTATTATCACATTGTAGGTTTAAAACTATTACATTCATAAATATCATTTTAACAGTTTACAGTTTACACCATTTTCTATAACCCCGTTTCATCTTGCTACAATTGTAATTAGATACTCAATTATGATACTTAAGATTTTGAAAGAAACAAAAAAAATTATTTAGAGAATATATTAATTCACATGCGTCTTATAGTTTCCGTGGATCAATCAATACCTTCCATGATAATTGATAACCGCCACATCATAATTGGTTCAAATTTTTATTTTTTTTTTTTAAGATAAGGGCCACCACGTATAATGGCGTTAAAACCATTCCATTTTAATAAATTATGTTTTTTGAAATATTTTTTTGATAAATACTTTTTTAATTTACCATTTTGAAAAAAGTTCCGTATTATTGTCAACGAGAGTTCAACCATAGTCACAAAGCTCCGGGCTATACAGCAAGGTTCATTTATAAAATACAAAAAAGTTTTTTTTTTCTTTCTATTAAGTGTATTTGTTTTCTAAATCAAATTAAACAAATTTAAGTCATCCCTAAATGATTCTAAACACAGCATATTTCATTCCTAAAATCTGCTTGAATAGTTGTCATTTAATAACTGGGATAACCTGCACAGAATGTCACAGCCACCGTTGTTTTTATTTCTCTTATCATATAAATACATTATAATTTCTTTTCTTTTTTTTATAAACTACAGGTATACGTTATAACTTCTTTATAATTAAAAAAAGAATATTCAAGTCAATTATAAAATCATTTATAAAAAATAATCAAAGATGTAAAAATGTAACCACGTGGGCGGGTCCGATCGTTCAACATCCCGTCCCTTAAGCAAGTGGTTGGAGGTTCGAACCCCAACTCTTGTGAATGGAAAGCATTCCGACCGTGACCAGTTCTTTAATGCTTTGTGCGCTGACCCGGGGTGAGGGATTAGTCCATGGCTATCGGTTGTGGGGATACCCGAATATAATCTAAAGATGTAAATATGTAGTCTCAAGTATATAGAAAAGAGGAGAGATATCCTTACTACTAAAATCTTCTACTACCAACTCACTACGTATCTAATCATCGTTGGATCAACATTTTCTCTTTTTTTCAATTTTTTTTTAACATTCTCTCCCTTTGACTCTACGGTGATTAGATAGGTAGTAAGTTAATAGTAAAAAAATTTGATAGAAAGAATATCCTTCCTCTATAGAAAAATGATTGGTTCCCGGATTCAAAGAGTGTGTGAAATATGGGTATGTGGACAGGCTGGATCTGGTCAACTTTTTGTTACAAACATACATAGAATTTGGCATATGTTAAATACATATATATAATACAGCTGATTAAATTGACTTCAATATTCAGAGTGAGCCACCTTTGATGCTTTATGTCACACTAGCCCCACCTTACAATGGCATAAATCTTTAACATTTCCTAATAAACTAATCATGAAGCAAGTTGTTACATATATTTGTGTTGGGTCATTGTCCCATTTAACATTCAAAAATATTTAGTCCAAGACAGTTTCCATTACCCTTTAGTTATGCTTCTTTGACCATCATGATTCAATCATGTTTCTGCACCTAAACTAATTTCGGTCTTTTTCAACAATCATGTCAACTTGCCTCTATTCTTATTATTATTAGATCAAGGTACATATATGAATTTAGAATATTAGCCGCAGAGAAATCAAACATCTGCAGAAGAACAATAATATCACAGACAAAAAAGATGGGAACTGTTTTTCATAACTCTTCGGAAGTGTATACAAGTGACAGTGAAAAGGGCTTTGCTATACAAAAAAGTCCTTCTGTTCCGAGGGAGCTAGATGCAGGGGCAAAGTTTGTTCTCAAATCTCGAGGTGAGGATGTTTTTCCTGTTGAACTTTATCTAAATTTTTTTTCAATCATTTTTGGCATCTTCCAATCATGGTTTGTAATGAACGAAAACAAAGTTTTGTTTCTCACTTATTTTAATGAGCAAATTTCAGATTTTTAGATGAAGATAAGAAAAGGGTCTTGATCAATTTACTATATGGTGATGTGTGTAGGATCATGGTGGCACTGTGGTTATCATTTGACGACATCTATTGTGGCTCCGGTGATTCTAACTCTTCCTTTCTCCTTCACTCTTCTGGGTTGGGTTGGAGGAGTGCTTTGGTTGACCCTTGCAGGCCTTGTAACATTCTATTCATATAACCTTTTATCTCTGGTCTTGGAACATCATGCACAACTTGGGCGTCGCCAGCTTCGATTTAGGGATATGGCTAGAGATATTTTAGGTGAATAGTTTCCTTCTGTGAATTGGAAGAACAATAGTCACATTTTTTTTACAGATTATCATTTTGTTTTGGTCACAATATCATCATATTCTATATTTTCATCTGAAATTCCTTCTTTTTATAATTCTTTTCCCCATTTTATGTAATGAAATGTGAAACTTTCATTTTCAATTCAAAATATGTTATTAAGGTTTTAAAAGTTGTGTTGAGATATATAGTCTCACATTGGTTATATGAGCAACTAATGTGGAGTTTATAAGACCTTTGGCACTCCCACCCTTTGAGCTAGTTTTTGGGTTGTGTATCCCAAGGTTCTTTACAAGTTGAAACTGTTATTCTCCGGAAGTGCTTTTGTTTTTTTCTTTTCAAAGCGTATGCCTTTTGAAGAAAAAGCTTCAGACTCTTTATCAATTAGGTTGAAACTCTGTTGCATATAAACAATAGCTACCAGGCATTTTCAGAAATTTTTTAACTGCTAGTGCTTTTTGTTTTTGATGGATAACCACTAGTAGCTACTAGTGCTTTATTAGCTAGTGCTTAACATCCACTAATTTAGTTGATATTGAACTTCGAATCTGATTTTTCTTTTCCCCTTTAGAGACTAGTAGTTTCCTTTCTTTTCCATTGTTACTACCCTTAATTGGAGGATGTGTGTGCCTTATAAATGGATTGGGGAATTCATAGTTGATGGTATAATTGATAGCAAATGTTGTTGCATGACCTGGATGGGCCAAATACTATGTAGGTCCACTTCAATTTGCCATATGCTTTGGCACAGTGATTGGTGGTCCTCTTGTGGGAGGAAAGAGCCTCAAGGTAATAGAAGAATGTCATTTTCCCCTTACAGCTTCTGAAATTCTCCAACCCCATATAATTGTTTTATTGAGAAGCTACATTTTCTTCTCTGTGCAGTTCATTTACATGCTCTACAACCCTGAAGGAACAATGAAGCTTTACCAATTTATTATTATATGTGGGGTCGTAACACTGATTTTGGCTCAACTTCCATCCTTTCACTCCTTGAGGCACATTAATCTGATTTCTCTGATTCTTTGTGTGACTTATGCCACATGTGTCACGGTTGGTTCTATATACATTGGTAAGGAATTGGAAAACATAATGGCATTGGAAGCATAAGCAGAAACTTGTATTCCAATTGATGTCTTGCTTGTATCTACCACAGGTCACTCAAAAAATGCGTCACCTAGACATTATTCCGTAAGAGGTTCTACTGCAGATCAACTCTTTGGTGTCTTCAATGGTATTTCAATCATAGCTACCACATATGCTAGTGGAATCATTCCAGAAATACAGGTTAGTTGAGCATCTTAGTTAAGTTCAAATATTGGATATGCAATCAAGCAAATTGCTTCAACTTTGTTTAGTTCTAACAGAATAAGCACCAACTAGATATCCTTTAAGTTCAAAACTCTAAATACAATTCTTCTTCAATTTTGCAGGCAACTTTGGCACCTCCTGTGAAAGGAAAAATGTTGAAAGGACTATGCATCTGTTATTCTGTTATAGTCACTACCTATTTTACTGTTGCCATCTCAGGTTATTGGGCATTTGGCAATCAATCCAATGCAACAGTTCTTGCTAACTTCATTGGTGAGACAACAAAGCCTTTGCTGCCCAAATGGTTTTTCTTGATGACTAATATATTCATCCTTCTGCAAGTGATTGCCTTGACAGCGGTAAGAATGATATACATTTCTCAATTTTGCAATTCTACTTTAGAAAGTTGCATCCATTTTGCAATTGACAACATTTCACTTTTGTAAAGAAACATGGGATACACCACCCCAAAAGCTAGCTCAAAGGGTGGGAGTGTCCAGGGCCTTATAAAGGCCACATTAATTGTTCATCCAACCAATGTGGGACTATATATCTCAACACGACCCCTCACACTAAAGACCACATTAGTTGTTCATCCAACCAATGTGAGACTATATATCTCAACAACTTTCTTAATGAATAACTATACATTTGGTTATGTTACAGGTTTATCTGCAACCGACAAATGAATTATTTGAATCAACTTTTGGAGACCCAAAAATGGGACAATATTCCATTCGCAATGTTGTGCCAAGGGTGCTATTTCGGTCACTGTCAGTGGCAGCAGCCACGGTTCTAGCAGCAATGTTGCCATTCTTTCCAGATATAATGGCCTTGTTTGGGGCATTTGGATGCATTCCTCTTGATTTCATTTTGCCAATGGTGTTTTTCAATATGACTTTCAAGCCATCAAAATACAGCATGATCTTTTGGGTGAACACATTGATTGCTGTAGCATCCTCAATTTTAGTAGTAGTAGGGGGAATAGCATCAATTAGACAAATAGTTCTTGATGCCAAAACATATCACTTATTTGCTGATATGTAAATATTATAGCAATACAACGAGAAGCAATATATATATAAACATCAGTGCTGAGTTTCATTTCAGTTCTATTAGTCATCTCAAATTAAGCATTTGTTTCAACCGTTTGAATTTATGACCCCTTTTTCAGTTAAGACGTTATGTTTAATAGCTAGATGGTTATGGACAATTCATGTAACTACTAGGGTTTATCAAGACTAAAATATGCGGTATTATTTCATAATGTGTCAACAATGTGATTAGATTATCGTGTAAAATAACTTTTCATACTAATAGTAGATTGAAGTTAAATCCTAAAATAATAAAAGATAAACTTAAAATTGTTTCCTACACAATTCTATATTTTAAAAGAACAATCAAAATATCGTGGGAATTCTATTCAAGAAGAGGAGGGTAATATTAATATTTTTTTCTACATTATGTTTTACCGATAAGATTTCATTTAAGAGTGTTTTACCGGTAAGATATAGTGTAGTTTGTAAATAATTTTTTTTAAATATAATCTTCCTCGTTCAAAAATACATAGACTATTTTTTAAATAAAATTTAACAATTAAAAGGCTTGTCTCAATATTAACATAGAAAGACTATGTTAATGTCACATATTTTATAAATAAAATTAACAATTATTTCTCACACATGCATACACGGACACGCATATATTAATTTACCAATAAAATTATTATTAAGTTTTAAATGATTACATAGCTATTTTTTCACGTAAATCCAAATCCATTTTAAATTGATAAAATTATTTTATCAATTTCTTCTGTGACTTGAGCTAGCTCTGAACTACTTTTTTTTTTTTTTTTTGAAGTTATTATTATAATACACAAAGACTTAGGTAGTGTTTGGTTCGAGACTTCTACTCATTATCCCAGCGAAGTTGATGCGGATATCTCATTTCTCCACGTTTGGTCGAAGGATAACTTGAATTTTATCCATCGAAGCTCCTTCCCTAGCTATTTAGATATGCGTGGAAAAGAGGGCAGATTTCACTCTTGAAGAAGCCCTCTGCGAGGATGGTATTATTGGGAAAATCGGACAAATTGGAAAGGGGATGGAAAAGATGACAAATTTACCCCTCCACTTATTCACATGTGAGGAAGATAATTTCAGCCCCATGGTTATTTCTTTTGGGGGTTATTTTGTAATTTTATTAAATTTTCGCATTAATATTTTATTTTCAATCAAACACACATTCAGTAATTTAACTCAATTTTGCTGGTAAAATTTTGCTCAACCAAATAACATTTTTTAAATTTTCCTATATAACTTACTTTCCCCGCAGATCCCTAATAATTACATTTTCGTAGTAAAATAAAATTTCTCTTCAACCAAACACTACTTTATAGTACGTCTGATTAAGTACTCTCTCTCTATTTTTTTTTAGAAAAGATGTTTTTTCATTAAGAAAAAAACTTCGAAAAATATAAATAAACAAATAATATCTTAAAAACACAAAAAAGTTGAAAAAAATAATAATTTCAATACTTCTCTTAAGAGGTAAATATATAATTTTTAAAAATTGTTAAAAACATCATAAAAACATTTTGTTAAAAATGTATTAGAAAACAGTGTTTTTTAAATATGAAACACGTCTTTAGCTTACGACAAAGTAGGAATGATAAGTCACTGAACAACAGCGATAGCATGGGTGGAACCATCTAGACACGAGACTTTTGTGATGTGGAACATTGGTGCATTTACCAAAAATTCATTTACATAAATTAAAAGGTTTGATATTTTAATTTACCAAAAAAAAAAAGCTTCATAAAATTAAATTATCTCTTACACATATATAAAAAGGTATACGGTCCATAGAATAAGAGATAGTGAGAAAATATAGACCGGATATATTTTATATGTGTATGCAAATTAAAAATTATTTCTTATAATACAAGAAATATATAATATAACAATATATATTTAGAGAGAAGAGAAAGGTTATATACAGTTATTATCTCTTTTTCTTACTACTTATTATTATTAAATCATAACTGTTGATTTCTGTCAATCTAACGATTATAATTCATCGGGTTAATTTATTAATTAATTATTAATTTCCAATAAATTATAAATATTAAAATAATAAAATCAACGATTATGATTTAATAATAATAAATAATAAAAAAAAGATAATAATTATAACTTTTTCCTGGAGAGAATATAACTTCTGAAGGAGAAATTATATTCTTCAAGTAGAGACATCAAATAATCTACGGCTCATCATTTTGTTTTCTCTCCGTTTGTCCTTGGGTATGCATGCAGGAATATAACTTCACTTCTCCCGCAACACAACAAGTTATATTTTCATATATATAATTCAACCTAAGGTATTTTTATATGCAAAATGTTATACTTAGTATTTATTTTTCTTAGTACTTCCTATATAATAATTTTTTCCGTCAATCTAACGGTTATAATTTATTACAAATTAATAATTAATTAATAAATATGACCTCATAAAGTATAACTGTTAGATTGACGGAAATCAACGGTTAAGATTTGGTAGTAAGAAGTAGTAAAAAAAATAACTATAAATATATACCTTTTTTTATAATTATAATTTATTTTAGGATTATAATATTTTTTTATTTAATTTTTTAATTTTTAATCCAAAACAACATCATTTTAGAAATAAATATAGATAATTTATCTATATTTATTGTAAAAACTTAAAGAATATATATATATATATATATATATATATATATATATATATATATATATATATATATATATAGGGTTTTATAAGAGTTATGTTTTAGGAAAAGTGTTTGTGTTATGTTATAGGATTCGTTTTGCGTGCCAGGTTTTTTTTTTGCTGTGCTCCATATATATATTTTTTCTGGTATATATATATATATATATATATATTATTTTGTATGAGATAGGTTAAAATAATGGAAAAGAGACAAAAGGGAGACGTGAATACAAAGAGACAAATTGGGTAAAATTCTTATTCTCATTGGGCACACTTAACAATTACAATATTGAGAGAGTAATGCTTCATTAGTAGTATCATCCATAATTATATTGTTAATGCCAACAATAACATCATCCATAATTATATTATTAATATCAATGATAATATCATCCATGATTATATCATTAGTGCCAAAACTCATTCATATTTTACAAATGTAAATTTTTATTTTTTAAAATAATTGTGGAGCAAACCACTAGTTCAGTTACAAGAAATCAAGAGAAAATAAAAGCGCATATATATAATGTATTTGATTATGTATCAATGCAATCTCTTTTAACTTCGTTTCCCTTCCTTTGCTGCTATTACTATTGCTATTGATATCTCCGCCGCTTGAGCAACAAAATGGCGAAAACCACCGAAATAGTGGTGATTAAAGAAGCGGAAGCAGAAGCAGCACCAGCACCAAAACAACAACCCATAACAAACCTTTTTTCTTTGTTCCCTAAGTTGAACCTGCAACTTCCTTTTCTCAACCCAAAACCAAAACCAAAACCTGATGACAAACCCAGCATCCCAAACAAGCTGAACCACCAGCAGGAGTGTTCCAAGCCCAACGTTGTACGGTTTCCGAAAACCCAAGTTATCGTTCCTCCTTCTCTTGAGGCTGAACCTGACGCTGACCAGTTTCATAACAAGAATTCCAATCCTCTTGTGCGCTGGCAGGTATTTCCTCTCTCTCTCCCTCTCTCTCTCTCTAAATATATATATTCTGTGAATGCAAAAGCAAGTTGGTGTGGATTTCAATATTGAAGGGATGAGCATGAATTGAAACGTTTGGTTATGATTTTTGAATATTAAAGGAAAATTGCATCGCAAACAAGTGGGACTTAGTTATGAGATTAGGGTTTAGGGTCTCTCTGAGAACTTGTAAACATCTGGATGGGTCGGTATATGGTCCGTTTGTTTTGTAAGCGCTGGAAAATGAAGTGTGATGAGTCGAACCTTTCGTTTCTTGATTAACTTAATTCATGGATAAAGATTGAAAGTGAATTTTACTTCAGACTTGCTTGAGATAGAATGGGATCAATTAGCATTTGATTGATATATTGCCTCCATGATTATTGTTGGAAGTTTATACCAACTTTTTAAACCTGTCAAATTATTTTCTGTCATTTATGCTTTCTGAATCCACCGACCCGATTAATTTGGGATAAAGGTGTTGTTGATGATGTTGATGTTGATTTATGCTGTCTGAATACTTTTTTTTAAAGTGTTACCAGTCATTTAGGTAATTAGTGCTTTATATTGCTTCTGATGCCTATTGTGTTTTCAACACCAGGACTGGTAAATAATCAAGATCTTCCATTCTGTCTATGGATAGTTTAGAAATGGGTATTAAAATTTTTGGAATAATGTCAAGTGAAGACACAGCTTTTTTTATTCAACTAGTTGTGTCAATGGTATGGGGGAGGGAAAGTAAAATTTGCATTGATTTTGTCTGACATGAATAGACTAGGATTTGGATGATGAAAAGATTCTCCGTACCTATTATGGTTTGAAAGGTTCCCATCATACTTGTATGATGATTTGGGGCCTTCAGTATCCTTTTTATCTTTTGTTTTTGCATCCTATTTTCCTATGTTGCAACACAGAAAATAGCCACGAAGAGTGATTTTTCACAAGCAGTAATCATAAGGTTATTGTAGGCGCAAACATAAGAAACCACAGTTGTTCAGTCAGAATATGATTGAGTGAAGACTTTTGTGAAACTTTATGGTTGGTTAACAATAGTGAGTAATATACTACTAAGAAGGGTGCACACTTGCATTCATTATGATATTTCTTGATATATCATTTGTATACGGATAGTTTTATGTATGGTTTGGGTGCCTAGGATTAAGGACTCACCCATCCGCCCCACCATCAGCATTACCAAACTTGAAATCCCCTCCCTGCCTGCGTCCCTACTGTGGCTGGGGTAGCTGACCCCTATCCACTCCATTTGGTTAGTTCTCCATGATGATCCATCCTTCTGGGAAAATTTTCCAATCGTAGCATTGTCACCAACAACTGACCATCTTCCCCTGCATGTTCTGTGTGCACATCGACATTGTCAAGAAGGCCAACAGGAAGTCAAGGAGTGTTGGAAAAAGGGGGGGGGGTGTATTTATGGGCATACGGAAAGAAACTGGTGATAGGAAAAATAGGCGGTTATGGGTATGGTTTGAAGTTCAGGGAAGATTCAGCTTGTGTCACATGGGAAAGGTCTTAGATTAATCAGATTAAGACCTTTTACTCCGATTTTAAGTTTGATTAAGTGGACAGAATGATGCTGTTATGGTGAAATATTAAAGAAAAATCCCTAAAATTGTTATGTGAGTGGCTCTCCTTTTTCCCTCTAAATAGAATCACACCGCACCAGTGGGCATTCTTTTACCCTCTTTGTGATATCTTCCATGTATAGGGATCTTTCTTTTTCTTGTTTTCCTATATGATCCTTGTACTTTGTCGTTCCCTACATAAGTTGGAATATTGCATCTTAACCTTAATATGCCTTTTGGGGTGTGGGTAATGAACTCATATTTAATCTGATGGCCTTGTTGGTAATATTGCGTCCTCTGCTAATAAGGCTTTTTATTAATTGATAAAGAACTATATTCAAATAATTTGTAAGCCCTTGTTGATTTAGTTTAGATAATAATGTTATTCATGATTTTGTTTCTTATCTTTGGTATGCTGTAACTAATGGATATATTAATACTCTGATTTCTTTTTTTATTTGTCCTACTGATGATTATTTTTTTAAATGAAAAATATCGTAAGATCATCTGAAGCTTAATGTTCTCAGCAAAATTTGTTACTTAACTACTCAAGTTTACATAAGAGCAAACCCCGAAGCACAATGCTCCTGATTTTGTGGGGCAAGGATGAGAGTTGTTTGTATACCGCCTTATTCTTACATTTTTTTTAAAGAGATTGTTTCCTAAACTCGAATCCGACTGATATTGCATAATGAGCTAGTCTAGAGACAAGATATTTGTGAAATATGTTGCTTAGCCTAGTTATTCTGCTTCAAAATTGGGATAACTCCACTGTCATTTTCTTACAAGGTTACTTGATTTGATTCCAGATTTATGCATTAGGAGGGTTCCTTATTTCAAGATGGATTTGGGCAAGGTGGAGTGAGAGGAGGGCTCGAGGGAATTCTTCTAATGATGAAGGAAGGCAATCTGATGATGGTCGTCGATCTTCTGATAATTAATAGAAATTTTTATTAGATGTATACAATGCTACTCAAATATTTTCACATAAATTTGTTTTGTTTTGTTTGCTAAAAAGTGCCAAATGTTGTAGAAGATGCTCTTTGTGATTTACCAAGTGTTGACATTGATTCTTTCTCTCTCTTTTTGTGCTTGAATGAATCCTCTGCCACCATAGGTCAATAGTTAGATCATTAATATCAGAATATCTTTCTATGCATTTCTAGAATGTGAGCAGGCCGTAACTAACCACGACTTGCCCGAGTTGTAGTAGAATTCATATAGAATCTAGATAAAAATTCACAACTTGCACGATAAAAATTCACAACTTGCACCACAAAAGCTTAATATAAAAGCCTATTTTAAAAAGACTTAGCTTACCAAAAAAAAAAGCCTGTTTTAGAAAGACTTGACCTATAAGCCTCTAGACTTAACTTATATTTTTTCAATAAAATAATACAAATACAAATGACTAATTTTCTTTAAGGGTAATCATTTTCTCATAGTTTTCTAATGTTCTGACACATTGAAATTCGTGTTATCCTTTTTGTTTTTTCTTCTTTTTTAATAAGTGGTGGTGCACCTCTTGTGTCTATGATCATGTGTAATGACATGAGAGATGATATATAATGTAATTTTCTTAAAGGGTTTTATAATCCTCATTCAACATGAGAACACACCCTTCGAGAAACCCTTTCTTTAAACATATAAATGTAATTTTCTTAAAATATATCAAAGATAAGTTTAAACTAATTCGTTAAAATATATTAGAGATAGGAGCTTCCAGATACTGTGAGAGTGTGTGTAATCTTTGTCTTTGTTGAGAACAACAATTAAAGTGGAAGAAAGTGTAAGTGGGATGTAATTTTTTAAAAAAGGTTTTTGAAAAAACAATTATATAATATAGGAAAAAGTGTTTGTCGTTTTAAATGACATAAAATTATGTCATTTTAAGATAGATAGATAGATATAATATAATATTTTTTATTTAAAATTAAACTAAAAAAATACTCACTTTCTCCCTATGATTTTCATTTCTTGTGTCTATCTCTCTCCTAAAATGACATAACTTATGTCATTTAAAATGACAAACATCAAACTCATACAATATAATGTGGTCCCATTTTTTGGAAAATTTATTTGACCAAATCCCTTTTTCGAATTTGTCACGTGTAGCTCTCTAAAAATTATGTGCAATAAAAAAGTATCTGATTCGGATATCTGAATCAAGAATTATTGTCTTCCGAAGTTTTATGGTAAAATATCTTAAATTCAAAAAAATTGGAAATTTTTTTCTCTGAATCCCCATCAATGAGATGTCATTACATAGATATTGAAAAAATATGTGGAATCAAAAAACAAATCACTTGATTTGGACAACAGAGTCAAAAGTTACGATCTTCCAAAATTTTACAGTCAGAATAATAACTTTTTGTGCCACGTGTTACCGCATGAATGGTGCAAAGTCATGTCTGTGCCACGGGTTACCGTATGAATGATGCAAAGTCGCGCCTGGTTAAGGCACAATCGGTCATGCCTGTGTGAGTCTTGACTTTGCACCTGGCACCTCCATGAGGCATGACTTGTTGCGCCCACTAGGGATGCGAATTAGTACAATAAATTTATAAATTGTTCAAAACAATTATGTTTTCGTAATTTTTTATTATAATAATATATTAATTTTTTTTTTGCCAACTCTGTTAGTTGTAGAAATGGACAAGGAAGGGAAATTTTCTTAGGTTTCTATTATGTGTTGCATTAGATCACCAACCCAAACATAGCTCATGCGATTTTAAGCAGATTTTTCTTTCTTTTATCAACATGTTTCTATAATTTGTGAACTGCATTTTTAGATTGTGTTTGTTTTTTCATTAGCTTGTATTTATTTATTACACACTAGTACCTATGGTTAAGATATTACTTGTTAGATCATTTAATTAGAGAAATATCCTTTAAAATATTAAATGAGACATTTTGTGAATTTTTTTTTATAAAACTCAATTTACACCCTCTTAAGTATTGAAGTCACTTGTCCAACCGTTCTCGTGTTACTTATATAATAGATGTGTTTATTGAAACTAAGGATTGAGTTTATAGATTATTTTCTTTTTTCTTTGTCCAAATGTCAACTTCAAGATAAATAATTTCTTGATGATTCTTTGATTACATATATTAAAAATAAATTATTTTGAATTTTAATACTAATTCAATTATAGAAAATTTTAACAATATGAAAATACGTAGAGTAAACTTAAGTGAATTGACCTTGAATCTGTAATAAAATTCTTTCATGCTTTTTATATTCATATTTTATTGTATTTACTTTTGTTTTGTTTATAAGGAGAGATTATAGTTGCTATCAAGTAAGTTTACCACCTCTTACCACATTTCTTATAAATGTTGGATAAAATCAAAATTTTTTTTTCTCTCTTCAATCACTTCCCCTCACTTTTTCTCTCATTTTTTTCTATCATGTTTTACTCACGAGTAACCATTATCCAACGATTATAAATAAGGTAATAAGAGGAAGTAAATTTATTAAATAATAGGTATAATCTTCCCTTTATTATAATCTTCCCTTTATTTATAGGGTTTAATGAATATAATGTTACATGATAGAAGAACATTTTCCTACCCTCACAATAAAAAAGAGAGAAAAATGGAATGATGAAAGAGAAAAAGAAACATGTGAACCCCATCTCTTAATTATATGTGTGGGAAAGTTTTCTTGGATTACGTAAGATGATACTAATAAAACCTTGTTTATAATATAATTTTTTTTATTGTTACCCTGTCTGGGTCCGCCATCGGCCGTAACTAACCATTACATTGGCTTTTATATTCAGCTGTTGTGGTGCAAGTTGTGAATTTTTGTCTACCATAAATCGGGCAAGTCGTGGTTGCTAGTAATGACTTGGGGTTAAATGCATTTTTTATTGTAATAAATGGCTAAGGTTCACGATTTCGTGTGGAACATGTTTAAATTTTTATTATTGGTTTATTATTTCTAATGTGATATGAAATAAATTTATTTTTTATATACACATAAAAATATATAAGACTTATATGTTCACATGAATTTTACATATTTTTATGTTTATTGGAGATAAATTTTATCACCCACACGGCCACACAGTATCAAAACAATTAACCCCTTTATTATTTTATGCATGCTCCTCCATCCTCACGTGATGTGCGGAGAAAATTATAAACTAATTAACTACTCTACTAAATTATTAATTTATCCAATAAAAAAGGAAAAAATATTTAAAAAACAATCAGTGCCTCTTTCATTAGAGAAGAACCTTATTTGAAGTTATATTGGCATATTAAGAATCAATTGTTTACATGCACACTAACTTGTGCGACTTTGCTTCCACATTACAAGTAAATGTCAATCATAAGAGAAACCAATACTATAATTACATTTAAATGCTACTTAGTTAAGCCCCTCCAAACTTCACTGAAGCATTGTCAAACAGATGCACTTCTGCATATATTGTGTCAGCTTAAATTGGGCAGAACAAGTTTAATAATATTTCAAATTGAATGTGCTATATCACATTTTCTAAATTATTTCAAAAATATCCAATGTTGCATCCATGTCTACTTCAATCATGTTAGAATGGAATATAATCTGGCCATATTGTTTAAGACTTGTGGCAGTCCCAAATTGTGCAACATCAAAATAAAGCACTTGCCATCAAAGGTTTTCAAACACCTCCAATTTCCAGTACTAAAACCAATTAACCAAATGGGAAAAAAATTCTCATGGTATAGGAGAATTATTTCTCCTACTAGTGATACATCAATATGTGTGTAATAATTTTTTTATTTTTGTCTTTATTTATGTGGGAACCATTTAACAGAAAGTATATAAAACCCATTTAACCAAAACCTTCTAAGGGTTGCAGACACTAAAGAAAATAAAACTGAAGAGGAACTGTTTATTTAAACCATTTAACAGAAAGGCTTCACAATCACGGGGCTTTCAAATGAATCTGAAGATCCAACCTATGCTAACCCCTCCTCTGCAACTATCTCTCTTATATTTTCTTGCTTTTTGCCTCACTCTTTCTTTCTATGTTTTCTAACTAATTGCCTTGTGTCTCTCTTTCCCTGTGTGTGTTCCTCAATACATTAAACATGATCAGAAACTATATCTTATGTAACTGGTATACACCATGAAATCCATCTTGACATGGTGTCCTAATTATCTTGCCAAGATTCCATATATACTTCCAACTGAAAGAAAAAAATCTTGAAAACCTATATATTGTTTGTAATCACACAACTACTATATGTCATTGTAGGATCAACCTTTGTTGATATCCAAAGTCAAATACCATGTCTTGTAAATTCTTGAAACATGTCACAGGCTTTCACGTGTGATTGATCTACAATTTAATCTTTTTTTTTTTTTTTTCCTTCCTTCAATCGTTGATCCTATGATAAATCCAAAACAAAACGAACAAACAAACAAAAATGAAGATAACTAATTGTTGGGACAAAATCTACACGTTTCTTGAATCATCCATCCTCTCATTGATTGAAGAAGAGTGCAACATCATCACCAGTGTGGTAGTTTTTGAACCATTGAATTGAATCTGAAATATTTGATGGAAATTTTTTCTTTTTTGCCAGAATTCAACGGTTTAGAAAATGTCACTTACTAGTTGTGTTGGTGCAACGGTGGCACGTTAAACTTTTCCTTGACAGATATGAATCATACCCGTATTCAAGAAAAGCCGGAGATTCAACTAGTTTTTCTGACATGGTTAAATCTACACTCTTTTCTATTTTTATACTTAATGCTATTATTATTGTATTATTTTATTAAAAATCTTAATATATATATATATATATATATATATATATATATATGGGTTTATCATCTATCATTTAACATGATCACAAAAAATTTCCTACACACATAACATTTTGTGCGACCCACAACAAAAAAAAAAACTCCGGCATGCAAAACGAATCTCTATAACATAATACAATCATTTTTCCTACAACATAACTCTTATAAAACCCTATATATATATATATATATATATATATATATATATATATATATATATATATATATATATATATATATATATATATATATAAAACTCAAGATATAAGGCCACCCAAAACTACGAGTTTTATTTATTTATTTCCTTATATTTATTGATTTTCTTTATCTCTCTCTTCCTTTATCACCATTGATATATATATACGGTTATGATTTAGTAGCCGAAGATAAAATTATCTCAAGCAACTTGAGTTTATCTAACCCAAAACTATCGTTTTATTTATTTATTTCTTTATATTTATTGATTTTCTTTTTCTCTCTCTTCCTTTATCACCATTGATCCATCTTTATATTATGATTATGATTTAATATATATATATATATATATATATAGGCAGATCCTTTCACACCAGTTTAAATTTTTAATTTTGACACCTCATATATAAGAACCGTTAGATCAACAACGCCGAAGATAAAATTATCTGGATCAGCTGTGTCAAACGATAACCCTATATATATATATATATATATATATATATATATATATATATATATATATATGAAAGTATGATTAGTGTTATTTTTTGTTTTTTTTTTCAAACATTTATACACATGAAAAGGTACATGCATGCATGGATTTACCTATAGGGCATAAACCAAAAAAAGAAGCTTTGGGGGAATATATAATGACGAGGAGAATATTTGACAGGTTCATACATATTTGATTTAATTGTAATAAAAAAAAATTTACTTTTATTCAATTATGTGTTCTCATGTTATTTACTGCCTATGATATTTATTTTAAGTATTAAAGTTTCTCGGTTTAGGATTAAAAATAAAAGGTATTTTAATAAGATTTATAAGAAAAAAGTAAAATTTCTAAAATACCCTCTATTTTTAATCTTAAATCCCAAAACAATTGTTTTGGGTTGTAGGAGATAAAATTAGGGTTATATTTATCTCATTTAACATGAGATAATCCATTTTCCTACACACATAAGCAAAAGATTTCCCATAAAATTATGTCATATAACATGAGATATATTTTTGCCTTATTTTAAATGTCAAACTTATTCAATAATTTGACAATATATAACTGAATCTTAACAACAATTAAATTTAATTAAATCAAAATTAAAGTATTATCTACATAGACATGTATAGGCAATTCAATAGTTAAACTATGGACCTAGGGGAGGTAGGGGTGGCAATTTGTGACCTGACACGCCGACCCGACTCAGAGCCAACATGAAATTTTTGTGTTCGGGTCAACCCGTTTAATAAATAGGTCGTGTTCGGTTTGTGAAAAATTGGCATGAGAAAAATTGTGTCGGGTTACGGGTCAACCCATGAAACCACTTTGACCTACAAATAAGGTTATTATAGTCATTTTATTCCACACTATAAAATGAAAAAGAAAACTTAGGGTTTCAATTCAACACTCCTCTAGCGCAGCTCTCTTCGATCTCTCTCTCTCTCTCTCAAATGTTATTTTCTTCTATGTGGAAGGATAAAAAAGAAAAAGTAATGGCAACATGAGATCTTATATAGTTGATGAGCTTGAAGGAGGAATAGAAATCCAAGTTAAGAGCTTTCCTAATCGTCCCAGTCTTCTTGTTCGAACAAGGAACCGCACGAACCTTTCAGGCGTGGAATCTGGAACTGGTATGCATGTTTCTTTATGCTCCAGTCATCTATATTTGTGTGTTGTGATTTTTTTTTGAACTCTGTGCGTTGTAATTTGAGCTTGAATCATTGAATCTGTGTATATATAGGTATTTGTCCATAGAGAGAAACAGGTACCTCTACATAAAACTTTTTCCAGAATCGTAGCAGGTTTCTAAGGAACAGCCACCTGTTGCTCGCTTCTTCTGGTCTACATTGATACCCTTTTTTCTTCTTCTTTTTTGTAAAACTAGTTGCCTTATTGGGTGTTTTCAAAATTTAATCTTGTTGTTTTCTGTGGCTGGATGTTCATTTGTTTGTTTAGGGGAATAGTGTGTGGGGGTTTTTTTGGGTTTTATTTTGTTAATATTTTGAGATTGGGACTTTAATTAATCATGACTAAATTTCCACAAAAAATCTTTACCATACGATGAGCAAGCTTCATTACGCTCCTCCTTCCTTCAGCTAAACTTATCACTGAACATTCAATAGCATATAATGACTTATAAGCCTTAAGCAAAATAATGAATCAAAGGGAAAATAAATCATTATAGCAAAGAGTAACCTCCAGCGTCACAACTAGGTATATTTTCAAGTGAGGCACTTGCAAATCTCTCACACATTCTTTCTAGTGTCAAAATCCATCTTTCAGCTCCATATGCATTATTGTCACAAATAACTTCTCTGAAAAGCTGGTGATTTTTGATCGCATCATCCACTTCCACATGCTAGACCTAAACCTACGAGCATAAAGTAAACATCAACTAAAGTTACATAAAAGTGTATCTTCTTTTAAAATGCAAGTTATTGCTTATATCCATAAAGATATAATAAAGTATGTTACATTTGTAGGTATACAATATTTCATTCCTACGCATGTATGTATTTATGTGTATACCTTTGAATCGGTCCATGTGTGTCTTTCTGTGAGTTGTGATTGAAAGTGGCAGAGCAGGCATTTGATGGAGACTCTAATTAATAATAATTACTATCTTATTTTGGGCAATACTTATTATGAAACTTGTATATTTTATTTGATAACATAATAATTAGTAATGACTAATGAAAATCAAAATCTAAAATCTTAGCCTCCAATTAGAATCTCCATCAAATGCTCTATTCTATCTTCACACTGCCAGTTTCAATCACAGCTCACAGACGGACATTAAAGGTATACACATAAATACATACATGCCTAGGAATGAAATTTTTTATACCTACAAATGTAACGTACTTTATTATATCTTTGTGGATGTATGCAATAACTTGCATTCCAAAAGAAGATACACTTTTATGTAACTTTAGTTGATGTTTAATTTATGCTTATAGGTTACTTGGGTTGAGCATGTGAAAGTGGATGATACTATCTAAAATCACCAGCTTTTCAGAGAAGTTATTTGTGACAATAATGCATATGGAGCTGAAAGATGGATTTGACACTAGAAAGAATGTGTGAGAGATTTGCAAGTGCCTCACTTGATAATATACCTAGTTGTGACGTTGAAGGTTACACTTCGCTATATTGATTTATTTTCCCTTTGATTCGTTATTTTGTTTAAGGCTTATAAGTCGTTATATGCTATTGGATGTTCAGTGATAAGTTTAGCTGAAGGAAGGAGGAGCGTAATGAAGCTTGCTCATCGTATGGTTAAGATTTTTTGTGGAAATTTAGTCATGATTAATTAAAGTCCCAATCTAAAAATATTAACAAAATAAAACCCAAAAAAAAACCCCCACACACTATTCCCCTAAACAAACAAATGAGCATACCAGCCACACAAAACAACAAGATTAAATTTTGAAAACACCCAATAAGGCAACTAGTTTTACAAAAAAAGAAGAAAAAAGGTATCGATGTAGACCAGAAGAAGCGAGCAACAGGTGGCTGTTCCTTAGAAATCAGCTACAGTTCTAGAATGTGAGTGCAGATACAGGGAATATATGTTACTAGTCCCAACATTGATCCGCCGAGGAGAAACTTGCAGATATTCCAGCACAGGAAGAAGAAGAAGAGGGAGAGGAGGAAGAAGATGAAGAGAACGACTTTGAGTAATAGGACCACCCCTATATCTTTTTCTTTATTTTGTTTCTTTTATTTTACTGCATTTTTTTTGTGTTTTCTTAGTCTTTTGAATTTTTATGAAGGAACCTCACTTGCACAGTTCCCTTGGCAAGATTCTACTGATCCTATCTGATTGTTCCTAAAAAATAATATATATATATATATATATATATATATATATTGGTGTTAAGAAGCAAAGTCAACTCAGCAACAGAGAATCTCAAAAGGTAAACAAGGGAAGTTTAAATTTTGAATCTTAGGATTGCTAAGGTTATGATCTGAGTGATTATATGGTAAGGAACAAACTACAAACACTAAGAGAGTGTTCCTAGTTTTTTTCGTTCCTGAATTTGATTTGCCATTTTTAGTATTACAGAATCACTTGGCAACTTCAAGAGGACAAGGGTAATACTTCATCCCACTCGAGCCAAACAGCCAACACATAGAGCACTTCCATAGTTACCTCATCCAACCCAACCCAACAATAATACTCATTCCATCAAAACCACATCACCCACCGCAGATCTCACCCACCAAAGTAAGGGACGACAAACTACGAAATCGCTGGACACTCCAACAAAACGAAAAAGTCCAAGGATTCAAAAAGAAGGAATGCAAGAAGCAAAAATAAGAACAAAATCAATTGCTGATAAAAGAAAATTATTCCAAAAGGAAAAAGGAAGCAGTTACATTCAAAGGCATTCTCGAAAAAGTCCACAAAAATAAAGAAGTGTTCCCGGCAAAGAAAAGATCAATTTGTCCCCTACCCCAACCATTGAATCCACATATTCCCATCCTAGCTCAAGCCTTAATGAAATCCTTACAAGTCTTTTTGATTGAAGTAGACAAATGGCTCTTAAGAACGAAGAGGACACTCAAATTCGTGAAACCACGAACTCTATGGAATGTTGAGCGAAATAGTTCTTACGAGTGTTGAAATATAGATCAACAACCTTGCACGACTTTGAAAAATTTGCTTTGTCTGTGGACGAGGACCTGTTGTTTTGTGAATTTTGCCTATTAATATCTTCTTTATAATTATTTAACTAACCTTAAATAAACAAATAGCTTGGATGCAGAAAAGTTGTTCGAGGACGAACAATAGTCAAGTTTTGGGCATGAGAGTAGTTTTTTGCTCCCATCCGCTTCATTAAGAGCGGAACACCAGTTGTTCCGCCCCCTTTGCATGTTTTACTTTTAATATTTTACTTTTAATATTAGCTCCATATTTAATAAACTGCCAAAGTCAGGAGGGAAAACATTTTAGGGTGAAAAAAAAAAGAAAAAGAATAATGAAGGGAGATAAGACACAAAAGATGAACTGATCTTGCTTTTACTTTTTCTGCCTTTATTAAACACTGTTTTTACTTTTGCAGTGTGCAGAGCAGAAAAGGACGCGTCCGTAGCTAGAACAGTGGCACGCGATAGTAAATCAGGGGATAACTCTTAAAAGCATGTAGCAAAGCAGAAGTGCGCAGCAAAGTAGCATAAAAGGATAACCGACAGAACGAACAAAGCTGCTGCACCCCTTGAAAAGCAATAGATCAAACGTAAGATTTAGAGAACAAAGAGAAATCAACCTTATCTCCATCATTGTTGGAATCAATGACTACCATCTGATGAGAAGCAACTTCAATCTAATGGTGCAGGGAACGTTAAGAGGAAAATCAGAACTGTATTATTGTCTTCCCCAATAAATAGAAGATCAAGAAAGAAATAGGGGATCAATTTTTTTTTTTTTGCAAAGTTTGAGTTGAAGCATTGTTTCTGAGCATACTGCAAGAAAAGCCTTGACACTAGTGCAACACATTATCTTTTCTCCTCCTCATCAAGTCTTCTTATGAGCAAAATACCATAGTTCTCCACTTTAGATTTTTTTCATCTTGTTTTGAGTCGTTATTTTTTATATTAATTGAGTCTGTATTTGCTTTCCTCTCTTCCTCATCTTCATCAATTTGGACTTCATGTCTTGAAACTTCGAGTTGATAATATTATGTATACATTTACAGCCATGCTTTTGTACTTGAGCTAACTTTCTTTTGGAATAGAAGCTTGTGAAACGGTTATATTTATGTGTTTTGAATCTTTTGTAATTATTCTTCTGGATTTTAAATTTTAAGTGTTTTAATATCTTGTGTCAATGGAAATTGAACATGACTTGAGAAAGGAACTTTCTTAAGGAAGGGATTTCATACTGCTTAAAAGTAAGAGAAAAGTGAGGTATGGAAACATTCTCGCTGGTTGCCTTAGGAATAAGGGAACCTCTCATTCCTTCAGGGTTCTGCATCGATTCATTGTATGGAATAAGTGATGGGATCTTGTAAACCAAGTAGCACATGCGCTGAGGAATCATAGTTTCCATTTAAGAGACTCGAACAAGTCCTAAGATATGGTCTTGAGCCTAGATCAGATATCAATATAATAGTGGATCAGTGGGACTGTCCCTTATCTGTATCCATCATTCTATTTACACTATTGGTTACTTTTTTCATTGCTCCTTGCAGTTGCTCATTCAACTTCTTTTGGTTACTTTTGACCTACACACCAAAACCAAATTGTTCCTATGACTTGTCGTTCTTCCTTTTGTTAGGAAGGAATAAGAATAGAACGATGAGACTAATTGTTTACGTTGGTCTAAACTTATTGTCTGAGCATGACGCCACTGAGATAGTAAGGGACGAAAAGCCATAACAGTTCAACATTGTTAACCAACATTTGGCATAGATTAAAATACAAATTTAGCATCTTATCTCTGTGAGAATGATAATCTATGCATTAATAATTCCACTTATTACTTGATGCGTGCATTGGCACAAATGAATCAATTTCTTGGGAACAAATGAGTTTACCTTGAAAACTGAGTAAGGTAACACCGAACACATCTATCCAATTAACTCCTTTACTGCAGATAAGTTATCTGTCTTTATTCCCAAAATGACGTCATTTTGGTATTAAAATCTTAAAAAATCATAAATATAAAGACTATTATAATCCTGAAATAAATTAAAATTACAAAAATACCATAATTTATGCCCCACAACGACATCATATTGGGTATTGAGATTACTACATATAACTTATCTGCACTAACTACGTAAAAAGCGAACCCTTTTAGGGAGTGGGGGCATTAGCACTAGTCACTGAGATTGGTTTAAGAAGATTGAAGCAATTGTTGGGAACTGTGTAACTGTGAAAACTGTGTCTGATGATGAAAAGGGTAGTGTTATTTCTTCTTCTATTGCTAGACAAACCAAGAACAGGTATTATACTAGTTTGATAAAATCACATTTGTGATGTTTTAGTTGTTGCTTATGCTTATGCATTTTTGTGTTGTTTTATGTTATGGGTAGTTGAGCTTGAATTGGTATTGTTTATCTAGTTTACTCCGGACTATAGTAGCTTTTTTGTTTGTAAATGTTGTATATTCCATGTATCGGTGGAGTGGATTTAATGAAGTTTTCATTTTGTTTTAAGTAATAGTTCAGCTTTGGTTTTATAAAAAAACAATTCAATACAAAAGCTTAAGCTTTTAGTAGAAGGCCACATTAATGTGTTTTTTTTTGGATAAACCACGGGTATCTTTCAATGGAGGCAATCTTGTTTGGAGCGGGTCTAGGATTAAGACTTTAAACCCCTCTCAAAGATAGTACCAGGGATTATATGCCTAACAGATTTTATTGAAAATTTTGGATTTTGATGACAAGGAGGATTGGCTCAAGTGGTAGGATCAAATTATGTCGCCTTAACTCTTCATTAGTTGGTCATCTGTAAGTAGGTGTCATCTTTTTGATATATGTAGCTAAGTCCCACCTATAGAGATTAGGTTTGATTGTTGTTGTAAACTTGTGATAGTTCGATCTCTTGTTCAAGGTTGAGTAATAGGACATCCTTTTTATTTATTGTTGCTCAAATAGCTGCCTGTTCATGGCATGTCTTGGTGTAAGAGATATTGGGATGGTCCTCTGACAGTTAGTGATACATCTGTTAGCAGATATGTGCCTTGCAATGCTGCCATGGCAAACAACCTAAAATCGAAACTGGCTCCGAATGTAAAATGGCGTAGAGTTTGTTTAAAATTAGCGGCTCTGCTTTAGCTGGAAATCGCCAGAATATTGACCCTAAGGTGCCAGTTTTGTTCTTGGTCCTATTAAACTTTCATTGCCTTTTGGCTTTTGAGGATATTTGAATGAATAGATTGTGGTTCCTACTCCTAGAGTCTTAACTGGAAACTGCAATTCAACTGCTTCCTTCCATCATTAGGTGGCAATGCATATTGCTAGGGAAGTGGCAACCTACGAAGCACCGACTCCGACACGGCCTTTTCAAGTTGTTTCTAGGGGCATCACGTCCATGGATATGATGGCACTAGCATACTGTGAAGAGAATGGAATACCTGGTTGGTGTTTTCTCACTCTCTTAATTCAATGTGATATGCTATTAAAGCTTTATTTGTCTGAAGTATTCGTTCTCTTCAGTTGTAGTCTTCAACTTGCTTCAGCCAGGGAACGTTTCAAGAGCATTATGTGGTGATGAAATTGGCACTCTGATCGATCAAACTGGAAGAGTGGAGTATCAACTTCAAAGTTAATCATGTACAATTTGCTTGTAATTGGATCATGATATATGCTGCAGTGTTATAACCCTGCCTGTTTTAATCCAAATTCAGTTCTCAACCTTTTCCTGTATTTTTTTAGTCAGCATCTTACTTCTGTAATTAAATGCCGCTTATCGAAATACAAACAATTCAGGTCACGTAAAATTCAGCCCCTTCATCACTCGCCCGGTCTATGATTTAAGATGCCATAGTATATCTATGTTGACCATTAACATCATGCATAAAGATGAGCCTTCATCACATTGTAACAAAATACAATATCTAACACAACCAGCAACATGAAAGCTGTTATTCCCCTGATGCTTATTTCCCATTCTTCATCCTTATTGATACATGTATCATTTAATAGATGTTCTTACAGCTATCTGGTCTTCTTTCCAGTCTTACTACATATATAGAAGAGGAATGTTCCTTATACATACTGAACATCTATAATAATGACAAATACTCCTGGTTCTAAAATGATATCATCAGATCGGTATCACTTGCTACTGCATGGGTTATGTTACTGTGTAAGGTTAAGTACCCTTGTGATATAGATATAAACCTTTGAATGAAAAGGTTATGTTACAGAGCTCATAAAAGCAAAGGAAGATTATTGACACTGAACATACTTATGTTGTCCTTTATTTGAAATTTTTTGGGAGATAAAATACTCTTGTGGGGCTACAAATTCGAAAAAAATTTGAAAATTTTATGAACAAATCCCCTTCAATGAGATTTCATTGAGTAGATATTAAAAAGTTATGTGGAATGAAAAAATTAATCAGATTCCGACACCCGAGTTAAAAATTATGGTCTTTCGAAGTTTTAGGTGAAACCGTTGACTTTTTTGTGTAAGTGTCACCACTAGATAGGCGCGACCAAGCACCCTAATGCACCTTATTAGGCACGACCTATTTTGGGCGCGACTAGTTATATAAATTCATAAATTGGTTTTAAAATATTATGATTTTCGTAATTTTTATTTAAGTAATAATGTCTAATTTTTTTCCCGAATTTTTATAACATACTAACTGGTTATGTTGCACCGACATTGAGACGGGATACGACACGAGACACGGGATATGACACGACACTCCGACACGTTAATTCTAAAAATTGTTAAATTTCGACACGTTAGGACACGTTTTGATATTATATAATATTTTTAATTTATGTAGTGTATATTATATTTACTATTCAATAATTTAACAAAAAAATAAAGCTAAACTTATAATACCCATCAATTTTGCAAAGAAACATAATATATCTCAAATGTTTATATTAAACTCAATAAAACAGTAATCGTAATCCAATGAATCTAATAGTTGGAACTCAAAATGCAATGCAAAGTAATCTTTGAACTTTTTTTTGAGTCTTTACAATAAGTATTAGAGTATCGGAGTTTCGGTAAGTATCAGACACAACACATCAGAATTTTTAAAATCCCTGTACTTTATAACTAATTGGTGTAAATGAGTTTGCGTGACATTGCCTTTTTGAAAATTAGAAGGCTTTGTAGAAAAGCCTTTTAAAAAACTAGGATACAGACCAATCATGAAAAACTTAGCCTAAAAGATATGTTGGCTGACCTATTTGATTTTTGGGAAAGGTTCAAAAATCCCTTCCGGTATTATTTTGAATCACTTACATCTTTATATATTTTTTTTTAATCATTTAACTCCTTGTATTTTTTCCATCCACACTCGTCCTTAACACTGTTAAAAATTAACTAAGTAAATCTATTCTACCTTTCTTAGAAAATTTTTTGATAAAAATTAAGACATGTTATAGAAATTTAAAACACTTAATAAATTACTAAAAGATAAAAATTGTGAAAAAAACAAATGTGTCAAAATATAAAAAAAGAAAATAGGATAAGAACAAAAAAATTAAAAGAAAAATAGGTCCTATATCAAAAATCACGACTGTTAAAAATTAGTCCAAATGAAAAAATTATAAACTGAGAACCAAAAATTAGAAGAAAAATTAATATAAAAAAGAAATAAAACAATAAAAATCACAATTATAAGTTTTCAATATTTTTTTTTTGTCTTTGGCCTATTTTACTTTTTTTTATTTTTGGTCTATTTTATTTTTTTTGTTTTGTTTTGTGTTATCACATCTTTTAAAAAATCCCGTAAAAAGAGAGAGAATAAAATAGAAATATAAAAAAGATCAAACATATCTAAATAAAAAAGATATAATATGTATACTTAATTAATTTTTTAATAATATTAAAAAGTGGTTTGAATAAAAAAAATTACAAGAAATTAAATGATTAAAAGTATAACATAAATATATAAATAAATCCAAATAATATCACATAGAGATTTTTGTTATTTTTTTAATACCATACAGATTTTTGAACTATTCCCTTAAACTTTAAAAAAAAAAAAAAAAAACATATTATTCACAACCCTAATTTTTTATCTTGTGCGCCGCTTCACATTTCACACTTCACACTCTTGTCTCTCACTGTCATCTTTTCACTTAGAGCGAACCTCTCACTCTCTGCGGCGACCAACCTTCTCTGCGGCGTGTTTGTAGCCGGCCGTTTCCCACAAACCACAAGAGAACTTAAAAGGCTCCGGCAATAGCCACCTCTCCTTGGAGCTTGCGAAGAGGCTCAACGGCGAAATCATAAGTGCAAACTCTGTTTAGGTACACACATCACAAAATCCCAACAAGCTCTTTCATTTTTCCTTTTTTCATATTTCTGATCTTTTCGGTGAATAACATGCCAAATCTGTAAGTTATTAACCGGTGTAGCGTAGGGAAACTATGAATGTGTGTTGTCAGTGTTTGACTGCGTTGTGATATACATTTGTGACTGTGTTGAGTGAGTGAACACATCCAATCAACAAAATTTGGATGTTGCCGTAATATTATTATGATTCTTAGATCCTGAATTATATCTCACAAAATTGACTTCTCCTTCCAGAAAGAAAATGAAGTATTTTGAGAAATAAAAAAAAATAAAAATACTAGTTAGGGTTTCAGCTTTCATCATTTTCGCCGTTTTCAACTTGGGGATGATACTGCTGTCTGTTGGTACTTTATTCTACTCATATCGGTTCTCTATATGATACTAATTGCTGATCACTCATGATCCTGTCTCTATCTGTTGATTTCATCAGTTTTTATGTTGTCCTGTGTCCACTAGATCCACGCGCGAGGCAATAGAACAACCCAGTTCATGAATCATCGTTGCAGTTCTCCTCAGATGGAGATCGTTGATCATGTTTTATATCTCTCCGCCTTCTCTGTTGTGCTATCCTCGATTGTTTGCTGCGATCATGATTACTATGGATCTTCACCGATTGTGATTTCCTTGATTAATAAGGTAATATATTTTATCATATTTCTAATGTCTCATATTTCTAATATTGTGCAGTCAGAATATGATTGATTGAAGGTTGTGTGTGTGTGTGTGTGTGTGTGTGTGTGTGTGTGTGTGTGTGTGTGTGTATAAGGAGGGAAACAATTGTTTTTGTATTCTGTCCAAATAAAATTAGTTTCTCTCTCTCTCATTAGCTTGAGGATTGATATTTACATTTCAAAAACAAAAATTCAACAACTTTTGTTAAGTCTAAACTCAATGTTTCTGATGAGGATTTTTGCAGGCAAAAAAATTAAAATAATGTAATTTAATTAAAAAATTACGCATTTAATGCAGTTTGGGGGGTATTTACAGATGTAATGCACAATTTAACGCCCCTTTTGGGCATCACATATGACGCCCCAATGGGGCGTCTCTCATGAAGGAGAAGACGCCCCACTGGGGCGTCACATGTGACGTGACGGAACTCTTATATTCAAATCTCATTTTGTGTGTAGGTGGTTTGGCTACCATATATCGACTATGAGTGGCTGGACGTAACGGAACACCAGAAGTATCTCTGGCTTGCCATTACTCCCATTATTTACTTCCACACTGTTGAGGCATGTCAGCCGGATAGATGCTTGCAGCAGTTTGGACTGGATCAACCCATCCCCGATGTTAGCAGAAAGTTGAGAAGGATACACGATCATACTCTACGGGGGAAGGTTAAAGAAAAATTGGAGGCGAAAACTTAGTGGATATATAGCGAGATGGCAGGCCAGGATGAATCATATTGTTGTGCCTCCTCCATTATTAGGGTTGATGTCACCTAATCATGCATACATGAAGTGGTACCGAGGGAGGGGAAAGAGATACATCTCACGGAGTGCAGCAAAGTTGGGACGAATGGTGAGATTCTAAAATTTATGCACACAATTATATTTAAACACCAATTATGACATTGCTAACACATTTTGTAATACAAATTGACGGGCTAGAGATGTTGTATCATGCATCATCTGCGGAGGAGTTTTCTCGAGTCGGCATTGAGTTTATTCATGCTAAGATTGGCAAGCTTATTGGTATCTTTCGTGAGACTTCACGAGTTGATGAGCCTGGACCTGAGGCACCAGCCGTACAGACACAGCCAGATCCGCAGTTGTCCTCGGATGTTCCTCGTAACCGAGTTGAGGGACGAGGATTAGGACGTACACGTGCGCGAGTTGCTGCTGAGCCTGTCCCGATTATTGCACTGAGACCAGTGGTTGAGACTCAGGGATGGTTCAGACCTCCAGTCATTGGGACTACTTACGGGTCACAGCCGATTTATCATCACGGATCACATTAGCGGCAGGTCCTAGTCAGGCGGCGTCTGACCACCCATACATGGAATCACATGAGCCAGTTTTCTAGGCTAGTCCGATGGCTATGGCCGGGGCGGATTCGGCATCCTCGCAGCCTGATTTCCAGCAGTATTCACAGGGACTTGATGCCGATTTTCCCTATTGGTCTGCAGAGGAGACATTGGAGTTGTATAGCTCAGTAGGCCTTATGACAGAGAGCCATGACAGTGGGGAGACTCTAGCCACGGATTATCACAGTCATGGACACACCCCATTTGAGGTGCATGGTGACAGTAGTGCAGGACATAGTTATTCACATTATACAGGTCAGTCTTCAGACATCAGTGGGCACGGACCAGCAGATGATTTCATGCATGCGGCGATGGATGACTTCCACACTCCACCACCACAGGCACAGGCACCATGTACAGCAGGGGGACCAGTCTGGGACAAACGTATACTACCAGATAGGGATGCACGACATAGGCCATGACCACCGTGGTCGTAGTTACATTGTTATTTTTTATTAGTTTTGACTTTATCAGATTGTTATATTATGGACCGTACACTGTTATATTAGTTGGACTATTCACTATGCTTTATTATGTATGTTTTGTTGATCGTCCATATTACATTTATGTTACCGTAACTAATCAGGACAGTTAATTAATAATACAAGAATAACTAATTTAGGCGAAAAATCACTGCGATATTAAAATCATACGTCAAGGAAATAGTCTAACATAACATACATTACAATTTAAGACAAAATAACCAAGTTGAAAATACAATTACTAACACTACTAGAAAAGTGGAAATTTTCGACGGAAAAAATTCCGTCCAAATTAAAGACGGAAATTTTAACGGAAAATGTATTTCGTCGATAATTTTTGACGGAAATTAAGTTCCGTAAAAAATATTCGACGAAATTGTGATTTCGTCAAAGATTTTCTACGGAAAAAGAATTCCGTTGAAAATAATTTGAAAACAATAAATCAAAATGAAATTAATTTAATGATATTTCGACGGAATTGTGATTCCGTCGAAGATTTTCCACGGAAAAGGAATTCCGTCGAAAACAATTAAAAAAAATCAAAAAGAAATTAATTTTTATGAAATCTTCGACGGAAAAATGATTCCGTCGAAGATTTTCCACGGAAATGGAATTCCGTCGAAAATAATTCAAAAAAAAAATCAAAAAAAAATTAATTTTATGAAATCTTCGACGGAAAATGATTCCGTCGAAGATTTTCCACGGAAATGGAATTCCGTCGAAAACAATTAAAAAAAATTCAAAAAGAAATTAATTTTTATGAGATCTTCGACGGAAAAATGATTCCGTCGAAGATTTTCCAAGGAAAGGGAATTCCGTCGAAAATAATTACAAAAAAAAAATGAAAAAGAAATTAATTTTTATGAAATCTTCGACGGAAAAATGATTCCGTCGAAGATTTTCCACGGAAAGGGAATTCCGTCGAAAATAATTACAAAAAAAAATTGAAAAAGAAATTAATTTTTATGAAATCTTCGACGGAAAAATGATTCCGTCGAAGATTTTCCACGGAAAGGGAATTCCGTCGAAAATAATTCCAAAAAAAAAATCAAAAAAAAATAATTTTTATGAAATCTTCGACGGAAAATGATTTCGTCGAAGATTTTCCACGAAAATGGAATTCCGTCGAAAATAATTCCAAAAAAAAATCAAAAAGAAATTATTTTTTATGGAATTCCGTCGAAAGTAATTAAAAAAAAAATTAAAAAAAAATTAATTTTTATGAAATCTTCGACGGAAAATGATTCCGTCGAAGATTTTCCACGGAAATGGAATTCTGTCGAAAACAATTCAAAAAAAAAATCAAAAAGAAATTAATTTTTATGAAATCTTCGACGGAAAAATGATTCCGTCGAAGATTTTCCACGGAAAGGGAATTCCGTCGAAAATAATTCCAAAAAAAAAAATTAATTTTTATGAAATATTCGACGGAAAATGATTCCGTCTAAAATAATTCGAAAAAAAAATCAAAATGAAATTAATTTTTATGAAATCTTCGACGGAAAAATGATTCCGTCGAAGATTTTCCACGGAAATGGAATTCCGTCGAAAACAATTAAAAAAAATTAAAAATGAAATTAATTTTTATGAAATCTTCGACGGAAAATGATTCCGTGAAAGATTTTCCACGGAAATGTAATTCCGTCGAAAACAATTAAAAAATAAAATCAAAAAGAAATTAATTTTTATGAAATCTTCGACGAAAAAATGATTCCGTCGAAGATTTTCCACATAAAGGGATTTCCGTCGAAAACATTTCCAAAAAAAAAAAAAATGTTTAAATGTTGGGGTTCACATTCCCCGGTGACATTATGTTAACTATGTTGAAGGTTGTGATTTGATTGCGTTACCCATTTTTGTTCAAGTTTTTTCTTTGATCCTTCAATGGATTCTGACTTCTTGACCTCGCGTCTTGCCGCCGCCAAACGCCAGTACATGCTTCAGCATCACCACCCAAGTTCCCATTTAGGTTGGTGTTCATGGCAATTCTTCCTATGTTCCCATTTTTTTCTGGGTCTGGTCAAAATCTTATTTTTTTTATTATTGAATTTGTGGGTATGTCAGATCGGTTAGGAATCGATGACTTTGATGTGGAAGAAGAGGTGCGACCCGATTTCCCGTGTCCCTATTGTTATGAAGACTTTGTCATCGTGTCTTTGTGTTCTCATCTTGAAGACGAGCATTCATGTGAATCAAAAGTCACGGTGGGTGGTTGTTATTATCTCTGATATCATTTCCTTTATGTTGTTGCAACTTAGATCTATTTTCCTTCCTTTGTTAATATGCTTGCTTGTTACATTGGGTTTTTTCTAATAACAAAAATATAAAAAAAATCTAAAGCTAGATCCTGTTTGCCTCGTATCTTCATCAGATAAATGGGTAATCTTGATAGCAAAGTTGTTGGAAGCCTAAAATTAGTTTCCTCAGATGGTTGAAAGCAAGAAAGCTTATTGCTACATAGCAAACCTATACTGAATTGAGTTTTCTCTATTTTTCGATCTCAGAAAAATTCTAGAGCAGCTTTACTTTTAAAATTCCAAGCCAGAGGAGTGTCTTTGTGATATTTGCTTGCTCTTTTTCAGTGTTATTGAGAATCTGCAAGTTTTGATTAGATACTTTGGGCATTTAGAATCGTTACCTGTGAACCCGGATATAATGTGGATTGTGGTAATTTAACGTGGAAAGAGGTTAAAACTTAAAAATGCATATAATGACGTTTTTTGAAGTCATTGATATTTAGGATCTAGGACAAGTAACCTGCTTTAGGTTCTTGACATGGCCTACCTTATGATTGACCTGAACATAGGCGTGAGAATTGTAGTTTGCTGGTTCAAACTAGCATATAACCATGTTATCTTTTGTTTATTGCCCTCATTCCTTACTTTTTTTTTCGCCAGATACTTTGTGATTTGGTTATAATAAAGCAAGAAGTGATGGAGGGAATTAGCTCGAGAATATATATAACTGATTAATTTAAACTTTGTGGAGGACCAAAGTTTGCATATCAAAGAGGACTATATGATTTAGTTTTAAGTTTGTAATCTATTATAATGAGTAAGAAACCAAAGGCAATTCATAGAAAGAAAATGGTTAGTATAGGGCCTTCTTGATTTTATGCCCTTGAACTTTTTTCTTCCTGCCTATATATTCTTCTAGCATATAGCTCCAATGAGAATTGTTTCTCTCTATTCATTTCTTTCAAATGCCCTTTATGTATTGTATACATGCGCTTAAGGGACTTTTACAATATACCCGAGGACATTCAGGAGGTATGTTCCTAACAACTACTTACTGAGATGGGAAATGATTATGTATCATTTCATAAAAAATGTCCTCTATTGGTTTAGGAGCTTCCTTTGCGCATAAGGTAAGATGAAATCCTGATTTGCTTGTACCCTTGCTCAAGGTCTGTCAGCGCTACTCTTCTTGTAGCCAATGGGAAAAAAGGAAAATTTGTTGCATGTTTGTCCTAAGTGACCCACACCTATCACCATCAAACCCTCCAGCCTTATGCGCATGAATAGGGCATGATAAATTCTGACTTTTGCAGCCCACAAATCACGCTTTGCAGCCCCACAAATCACACTTGCACATGATGAAATTCTGATACCCTTGCAGCCCACACAGATCACGCCTAGCCTTCCCATGCTTGCATGTGTGCCACCTAGTTTCCTATGGTTTGCATGTAGGCCACCTAACCACCCTTGCCCTGCAATGCTCGCCACTTTCACAGCCTTTGAACACTTGGTTTTGATGCTCCATGCTGGGGTCCAAGCACCATCTCTAACCAAGAAATTCTCCTCAAGCATGCCCAACATCTAAGCTAAATAAAGCTTGTGCCCATCAAGTTGTGTCTTGGCCGAATGTCTTTACCGGTATTTTACGGGTCATGTTCCAAGGGGCAAACGAACTTCGATTTATTATTATTTTATATGCACGCGAAGCCCCGGGAATGTACTTTCAAACTGTGCAGGTTTTATTTTTATACGAAATCTGTACGAATTTTAATAAGCTTCGCCTTACAGCTTGTTTTCCAGAAAACGGACAGCATTCGCAAGCATCTTACGTGTTCTGTTCCGTGGGGCTATTCACCTCCGAATCGCGCATAATTTATATGTACGCGATGCCCCGGATGTCTAGTTTTTCAGAAGCTTGGAATATTTTTTATCGCATCTGAATTCGATTTTATACAGATTTTATAAGACAACAAGGTTTTCTGAAAAGTATAGAAAATTCAGCAAGGGGTTTTATCATTGAAATTTTCTATGTTTGATAAACGATTTCATTTTTCTCAAATTATTTTTATGAGAATCAAATCTGGACCTTTTTCAAGTTTCCAATTTAAATGTTATTTGAGAAAGTTTTAAAATTAATGAGTTTCATACCGCTGCGACTCTAATACGATTTAGCAAACAACCCTCTTGGATGCATACAAGAGTGGGTGTTACAACTACCTTCTGCATCCTTTGTTATTTGCGGTTCAAGGAACATGTTCGGTTCTTTGTTTTTAATGTTGTTTCTTTGTTTGTTATTTGATTTATGTTATTGGTTCTGCAGGTAAGAAGCTGGCTGAAAACATTGTTACAGAAAAGCTTGCAGCTTATGTAAATAGGGTAGCGGGTAAGAATTTCCTACGAATCATGTTATTACCTTTTGCATAATTATTGGATTTCTAAGCGTGTATTGAGGTGAGAGTTTTCTTCGTCTTGGACTAGAATTTTCTAATGACTACCAAGATCCTGATTAGAAATTTCACTTCTCATTATGGGTTACTTTGTTTGCATCTCTCTGTATAAGGTATTCCGAGAAGAATACTAGTAATTGCATATGCATGTAGATTAAATGTTTATGGTAAGCCTTTTTTTATACTCACAGTATTATGTTCTTATTGTTTTATGAATTGACCCCACGCAGTTGGCAGATGGCGTCATGGATCTGTCCTCCGTGGATTGGGCTGTGTTCAAACATACACACACATCTAAAGATGATCGTGACAGGTGGTGCAATGACAAGGCAAAGGCAAAAGCTGTGAGTAATATTTATTTTTACACCAAATGTTTACTTCAGAAAGCTGATTAGTTTTAGTGTACCTGAATTTAACACATCAATACTTTCTATGTAAATTTTAGGATGACTTTACGAGACTTAGGGAAGAGAGAGATAGTCAAGTCACTCCAGGAGTGGATGCTAGCAGTATTGCCTCGGATAATGATTTAATCTTGCAGGCAGCTGGTGGGGTTAACAGTAAAGGACGGGAATACGGTTTAGGTACACGAGGAGGAGTATATAAGCAATCTCGAATCTGCAATAGGCTACCATTTGGAGTGTCGCAGCAGGAGAATGACAGGATGCACACATTGATTCTACAGTTGCACAGCAAGAGGAGAAGGCTGCACAACAGCAGAAAATGGTTGACAAACACGATAGTTTAATGGTTATGATGCAAAAGCGAATGGACACCATGTAGAAGCTTTTGCGAAGGCTTCCTGTGGAATTTTTAGATACTGAGGATGACGACGAGACTCAGCCCCCGTCTCAGGATGTAGGTGATGACCACGATCATGCAGGTCATCCACCAGCATGACTTTTGTATCTTTGTTGGATGTATATGACCGGGACTATTGCACATAGACTATTTTGATTAGTATATGACAGGGACTTTTGTATATGTATGTTCCTGTTTGATTAGTATATATCTTGGACATTTATACATATAGGACTCTTTTGATTTGTATATGACAGGTGACTTTTGTATATGTATGTCCCTTTTGATTAGCATATGTCTTGGACATTTTTAGACATAGTACTCTTTTGATTAGTATATGATAGGGACTTTTTTATATGTATGTCCTTATTAATTAGTATATGTGTTGGACATTTATATATATAAGTATATTTTGATTAGTATATGACAGGGATTTTTAACATATCATAATTATATTAAAATCATATAATTATGATATGTTACTTTCATATATTTGTTTATCAGGTGTGAAACATAAATTGATATTAATTTTGTAGAGATAAAAATATTCAAAGAATTTATGTCGAAAATTTTCGACGGAATTTGTTTTCCGTCGAAAATTATTAAAAGATTTTTCGACGGAATTTCATTTATTTTCCGTCGAAAAATGTCGACAAAATTTATTTTCCGTCAAAAAATATTAAAAGATTTTTCGACGGAATTTCATTCATTTTCTGTCGAAAAATTTTGACAGAATTTATTTTCCGTCGAAAAATATTAAAAGATTTTTCGACGGAATTTCATTCATTTTCCGTCAAAAAATTCCGACAGAATTTATTTTCCGACGAAAAATATTAAAAGATTTTTCGACGGAATTTCATTCTTTTTCCGTCGAAAAAATTCGACGGACTCATTTTTCCGTCGAAATTTTCCACAGAAATTATTCCGTCGAAAAAAATCGACGGAATCTCTACGGAATCTCTAATTCCGTCGAAAAATTTATTACCTACGAAGACTTATTCAACGGCTTCTTTTCCGTCGAAAATGTCATTTTCGACAGAATTTTTATCATTTTCGACGGAATTTTCCCGTCGAAAAAAAAGCATTTTCTAGTAGTGTATAAGACTTTCAGTCGTTTCTCCCACGATTTGGACATCCTCGACGATTATGGCCGCTTTCCTTGCAAAGTCCCCACCTGATACGGCTTTGACTTGTCTCGACTTCGTCCATCTCGTTGTGGATGCGAGTTGACTTTGGATGACCTTTTGCACTCAACATGTTTTTGTCGGGAATAATCTTTGGACCACTTAACTGCAGTAATGCTGCCTCGTTTCCGATTGGCTCCCACGGAAAAGAATAAGCCCCAACCAAGTTTTTAGTCAAGAAGACGTCATCTTCGTACGTGAATGGACTCTGCCTTACACTGATAGCAGCAGCAACAGCGTGACTACACGGGTACTTGAAGGCCTTAAACTTTCCACACTGACAGAATCTCTGTGGGAGATTGACAGAATATGAACGCTCCCAACCTGCGTCAACCTCGAAGGCAGTATGTTCGACATTATATGCACGGACATGGAGGCCGGTTGCATCTACCTGGTTCTTCTTGACCAATTCAACAATATTTTTGCAGTGACGATGAGCTGATTCAAGTTGTGCAACGTCTTTTGTACCTCTCTCAACAAAATAATGGACCAATCTGCTATATGTGTGCGTAACCAATGCGGTTATGGGCATATTTCTGGCCCCCTTCAAAACCCTGTTGACAGATTCAGCCAAATTTGTTGTCATATGACCGTACCTCCGTCCTTCAATATCGTAGGCACGCGACCACTTTTCCTTAGGGATGACGTCAATCCACTCAGCAATTTGAGGACTGCTTTCACGGAAACTGGAAAGATTCCTCTCAAGATCAACCATGGCGGGAGTATAACCTGCACACATCGGACATGATCGAATTAAACATAAATTGTCAACCATAATGGAAAGAAATAATTACGCATCGTGTCAATGAGTATACCTAAATTCTTTAACATCTGTTTCAAACCTTCATTCTGAAACTTTTGGTTGAAGTTGCTTGCAATATGACGAATACAGAAGACGTGATATGCATTTGGCGGCTGGATGCTGATCGGATATCAAATATATATTTGACATGGTAGTAACATGAGCACGAATATTAACAAGAAAATAATTCCATGCTTCTAAGGTTTCACCTTCAACAATGGCAAAAGCGATCGGTAAACATTCATCATTGCCATCTTGGGCTGCGGCCACCAACAATTTTCCTTTGTACTTTCGATATAAATGTGTTCCATCAATTTGAATGACAGGTTTGACAAATTTGAACGCCTCACAACACTGTCTAAACGTCCAAAATATGCGATGGAAAACTTTTTTTCCAATAACTAAGCTCTGCTCGGCATAAAGATCATTTGTTTGTATATGATAAAATGAACCTGGAGAAAAGCGAAGCATGTATTCGCACCACCTTGGCAGAAAAGCATACGATTCCTCCCAATCACCGTACAAAATTGCCATCGCTTTCTGCTTCGCATACCACGCCTTTCTGTAGGAAACTTTAAAGCCATATTTAGCAGTTATCCTTTCTTGCACCAAAGAGATTGACACAGATGGTTCTTCCTTAATCATCCCTGCATTGTAGATGACGTAGACTCGATTTCATCGAACGAATTTAATTACACATCAGTACGTACAACATGTCAGTGAAATAAATAAAAATATACCTATGAAGAGATCTTCCAATTTTCACCAAACACCGGTTTGATTGCCCTGATGCGCCACGGGCATCCTTGATCATACGCACAACATTTCGTGGTCAACTTTGCAGGCGTGCTCTCAATTACAATTGCTTCTTGATGCTCCCTAATGAGGTGGTGCTTAAGTGCCATTTGGACATCTTTTTTTGTTGCAAATTCTTGATTGACAAATAACGCATCACCCAGTTGCCACGGACCTTGAATTGAACCCGATCCTGAAATCGTACATCAGTGCATGATTCTTGTTCGCTCCGGTAACTCCAATCAATGTAGGAATAATGCAGAATTCCTTCCCAAAAAGGAATAACAGCTTCGTCATCTGCAACTGCGGATTATAACTTTTTAATACAAACTTCCTAATTCAGGTATTAAAGCAATATTCTATTCAGCTATATACAGTTTATTTCAATTACCTTCATGGTGAATACCAAACGGGGCAGACGCAACGTAATTCAACTGCGGCATTTGCGCGACGAATGGTTGATGGAATATTGGGATTTGAGACACAGCCATTTCACGAGGTTCATCTCCTTCTGAAGCACTAGCATCATCCGCCAGAAGACGTTCTTCCATTGCCATAGTTTCATCGTCGTCGTCGTCTTCGTCTTCGTCATGCATTGCCCAAGTCGGATCATTTTCATCTCCCTCAGAAAAGTTACCAACTGAAGACGCATGAACGACAGGCGAAGCTGGAAGACGGGGAGAATTTAAATCAACTGACCTCACCGGTAAGGGAACATTCTCGGTTGCGGCGATGTCGACATACAACTCCAAAAAATCTATCCTTGACTGCTTGGAAAATTCTTCCATTGTCATCTCCACGTCTTCATCGTCAACCGCTTTCAAACTAATATATTTATCATCTTGCCATACCCTTGTCGTGATCCGAGTGATACATTGGTTGTCTTGAAGACTTAACTTCTGCCGAATTCTCTCATGCAGTTCGTCAATGCTTGTGTTGCGTTGGATACGTGTCGGCCTTTTTTCACCTTCAAATATAACACCTCATCGACCTTCAACCTTCCTACCATTGTAATATAACACAACACGAACAGAATCAGGATTTGAGCTCATATTTAAATAGAATAACAAATAAAATTCAAATACTAAATTAAAGATAAAGGGATTTTGGTGAAGAAGAGATGAAGAAGAGTGAGAGAAGAGGTGTGAATTGAATTCTCTCATGCAGTTCGTCAATGCTTGTGTTGCGTTGGATACGTGTCGGCCTTTTTTCACCTTCAAATATAACACCTCATCGACCTTCAACCTTCCTACCATTGTAATATAACACAACACGAACAGAATCAGGATTTTTTATATTTAAATAGAATAACAAATAAAATTCAAATACTAAATTAAAGATAAAGGGATTTTGGTGAAGAAGAGATGAAGAAGAGTGAGAGAAGAGGTGTGAATTGAATGGAGGGGTGGAAGAATATATAGACCCGCACACATAGTGATTCAAAAAAAGGTTCTCAGGTTAGGGCGTTGAGTTTTTAGTTCCAACATTGATTTGTTATAAAATGGCGTCACATTGTGCATTACATCCGTAATTTTTCGTAAAACAGCATTAAACGCGTAATTTTTTAATTAAATTGCATTAATTTAATTTTTTTGCCGATTTTTGCATTGGTTCTCTGATTCAAAAGCAAATTTTTTTGTTTCATAATTTTTTTCGGTAAATATTTGTTTTAAAGAAAATGTATTAATAAGCTAATATTTTTTTTATTAAAATTATCATAAAAGTTATATAATTGAAATTTTTATATTACTATAAAGTTTCTTATATTATTAAAAGTATTAAATAAGTCTTTTACCAAAAAAATTTGTTTTAAAGAAAATGTATTAATAAGCTAATATTTTAATTTTTATTAAAATTATTAAAAGTTATATAATTTTTTTATATTACTAAAAAGTATATATACCGATGATGGTTGCCCATTTATGTGCTTTGAACTAAAATTGCATGCTAAAATCAGATGGGTATGACTGAAAATTATTGGCTTTTTGACCCTTTTGTCCCTCATTAATTAATTAATAACCAATTTGCCTCTCCCCCATAACTATTCACCATCCTGCCCCCATTTAATCGATCAAGTTGAACTTTTAGTCGATTAAATGGACAAAATACAGGAAACACGAAACATGAAATTTAATCGACTAAAAGTTCAACTTGATCGATTAAATTTCAGGGAGATTTAATCGACTAAAAGCATTATTTAGTCGATTAAATTTCGCGAAAAACCTTTTTTAAAAACACCCCCCTCCCCAATTTCGCGAAGGGGGTTAAACTGAAACCCTAGTCGATCAAGAAGGCCCCAACATACCTTCTCTTGAACCTCCGACCGAATCCCCTCCGCTTGGCCGTCCGATTGCACCATCATTGGTTTACACCTTGTGAAACTGACATTGTAGGTAATGTTTTGCCACTTGCATTGTGTTTTAAGTTTTGGTAAAAAAAATTCCCCATGATATTTTTTCAGTTTTGTGGCTTTATGTTAGGGGTAGGGTGCTGAGCTTGATGTGAGGGTTGGGGTGTTGAGTTTGATGTGAGGGTTAGGGTTAAGGTTGTTGTTTTATGTTAGGGTCAGGGTTGTTGTTTTATGCTAGGGTTAGGGTTTGTGCTTTTATGTTATGCTTAAGGTTAGATTTTCTGTTTTATGTTAGGTTAGGGTTTAGATTTTGATATTGATTTTTGAGAATTTTCTGATATTGTTATTGTCCGAGTTATTGATATTGTCTCCACTTGCTTTGTAGGTACGCTTGTTAAAATGGCTGGCCGTAAAAGATCAAACAGTGCCCAAGATGAAAGACGCATGAAGCAACGACAAGACTGGGCGTCTTCGTAAGGCCACAAGACGAAGAGCCTGCTACAGGCGACCTCCCATTTGGATACTTGTTTGAGCATGACCCCTCGGTTCACGATGCATTTGTACGTGACCATTTGAACCAACCCTTATGTCCTCCGAAATCATTGGATACGACATTTTTTAGTTCAGAAGGATTTCAAATTGTGGCGTTGTTGGAGGGATCACATCTTAGGGTTTTGGCTGAAATGTTGTGTCCGTATTTAGAGCTGATGGTGCGGGCTTTCTACCATAACCTCAGCTATGTACAGGGTGAGTTGAGGTCGAGGGTCTGCGGGGTGGACATCATCATGACGGCTCCGGTATGGTTGCAGATACTGGGCTATAACTTTGACTCTCCGCATTATGTGGAGTATGACGCAGATAACAGCGTGACGTGACACTTCCTGGATATTCCCGAGGTGATGTCGTGGAGGAGGCCAGGAAGCCTGATATCGGACGTGGGCGGAACATTCACTACACGGTGGGGTTGCTTAGTGTAGAGTCTCGTATACTACACTATGCCATCACCCACATTCTGTTTCTGCGAGCATTCAATCATTCCAGGGTTTTGGAACATGACATACTTATCATGTGGGCTATCCGATATGGTGTTATGGTGAACTGGAGGCACTATATCTGTTGGATGATGTTTAAGGCCAAACGTAAGGGTGCACTTCCATTTGCTTGTCTGGTGCAGAGGATATTGGTTCACTTTGGTATTCCCATGGACAATGTGACCTTGTAGAAGATCATTGGGTATAATTGCAAGTTACTACTGGAGCAATGCAAGATCTCAAAGAACATGGCGGGTGTGTGGAAGTTCACTGGTGGAGTTGAGGTTCTTGATGTTGCTTCACATGCACACATGGTTGAGCCTGAGGTGGAGGATGATGATGACGATGATGACGACGATGATGAAACTGACTTGCAGGATATAGTTGAGCCTGAGGGTGGGTTTTCATTGCGTGATGTCATGAAGGGCATAAACACCACGCTGAAGAAGATAGGAAAAATGGCGCTGAAACATAAAAAATGGAGGAAGAGTCACATCCAGAAAGGGAATGAAAGGTTTAGACACATACAGGGAAGGTTCAAGGGTGTGGAAGATAGGCTTGCTCGTCCAGAGCTTGCACGAGGACAGGAGGCAGAGGAGGTTGCAGGGGAGGGGGCTCATGTGTTAGATGAGGATGAGAATGACGAGGAGACGACGTCTGAGGAGGAGGAGGAGGATTAGATTTAGGGTTTATGTTTTTATTTTGTTATGTAATTTCCTTTATATCCTATTTGACATTTGTGTTTATGGTTTGTATTAGGTTTAGGGGTTGAACTATTTCATGTTATGAAGTTTGTTGTTTCGTTATCGGAATTATTTTTGCCATTTTCAATGTTTACCAAATGAACCAAATGGTACTTTTCCACTAACTTTATCAATTTCGTTGAAACCATAGCATAACAAGTCTAAATTGTCCATAGCAACTCAGAACAATCATTAATAAGAGTAAAATGAGATCACCAAGTTTTGGGTATCATAAACCAAAGATTTAAGCAATACTGCTACATTTAGGCAATATAACGACCACATTGCTTTTTTGTACCACAAATTGTGTTCTCCAAGTCATACTAAGCCTAAACATGAGTGTACAATCGCAACCATTCAAAAAATCCGAGGAAAACAGAATGGGGTGCCAAAACCAGTTATTTAATCGATCAAACTACACTGGTTTAATCGACCCAAAATGGTTTCATATTCTTGTCTATGAAATTTACAACCCCCACAACCTCATTTGGGTTTCAGAGTATGACTCTCAATGAGCAGAAACTAACCCTTAGAAAAGCCTTTGTGCAGACATGTGAGTTCACAATTTCACCCCAAACTCCATCTCTAGTTTTCACCCCGACCAAACCAGCAACGTTCTCTTTTACAGATAATGCAATCGTTAATTCAATTTTAACAGTGTTTTACAATTGAGTTATCAAATAGAGTATTTCAATATATAGGGACAGGATATTGTGATAACCAAATAAAGTTACAACCAATCATCTCACCATTATATTGGTAGTAGCGATCCAACGGTCCTCATTTGTCTCTTAAATAGCCCCTCTATATTCGTTTCTCTCTCCCCTTCTCTATTTGTTCCCCTCTCTCTCTCTTTTTTTGAGCAGATTCATTTTTTTGATTCGAGATTCATCAAAGGTATTATTAAAAAAATTTGGGCAAAGCAGATCAATCACCGTAATTTTTTTGAGCAGATTCATTTTTTGATTCGAGATTCATCAAAGGTATTATTAAGATTTTATCTCTTCGTTGTTTTGATTCCCAGTGGTTACCACCCACAGGATGCAAGTGAGCTGTTCAATCAACGACATATTATGGGTTCACGGAAAACAGTACCTAAAAAAATGAAAAATTATTACAAATCAAAATTTGAACAGACAAGGAAATTGAATCTCGAAAAATCGAACCCTAGCTCACTTGCAAAATGAATATAGGAAATCGTGAATAATGAGCAGATCAATTATTTCGATTTTTTAGCAGATCAAAATTATGGGTTCACCTGTGTTTGTAATGGGTATGGAGGAGCATACATCAATATAGGAAATCGTGCCTTCAAAGCCTCAAAAGCTCGATCAGTGACATTATGCCTTTGATGAATCTCGAATCAAATATTAATTGGACTTACAAAACCGCGATAATTGATCTGCTCAAAAAATCGAATCTGGTGAAAATCGAACTCTAGCTCATGTATTAGGCGAAGCTCTTCGCGGGATGCAGCGGCGGGGCACAGAATGTATAGTGAGAGAGAGAGAAGGGAACAGAGAGAGAAGGGAGAGAGAGAAACGAATATAGAGGGGCTATTTAAGAAACTAATGAGGACCGTTGGATCACTACTACCAATCTAACAGTGAGATGATTAGTCATAAAATTGGTCGTAACTTTATTTGGTTGTCACAATATCCTGTTCCCAATATATATTTGAAATATTTAAAATCTATTATATTTGAAATATTTAAAAACTATATGATTTTTCTAAATTAAGAATTTAGATAAAAATTTCTAAGTAAAAGTTATTATTATAAAATTGCATTTTAATAAAATCAAATTCAAGCAAAATAAAATTTACTTTGTGGGGTCTATTGAGTTGAAAAAAGATTGAAACGGTTTAGATATTCCAAAATCCAAATATTCACATTTCCCATCCGCTCTGAATTCAATAAAAAACGATAGCCCTCAGTACTACTTCTCCTCCTTCCTCTTCAAAGATTGATCGGGACGGTATCGTTGTCGGAATATTGGAGCTTTTTGAATCTTTCAGAGACAACCTAGTCGCATAAATGGTATGCCGAAATCCCCACATTGTTCCCCAAACCTCTATGACTAAAGGCCTTTTTTTTTCTTTGTTGTTCTTGTATTTTATGGCTTTCAATTTCGTCTTCTTCACCCGGTTTCTCTTTTTCTCATGGATTCATTCGATGGTTCTTTCGATTTCTTCTTTTCATTCCTCTTCTTCTTCATAGAGGTATGGTTTTGGTTCTTCTTCTCCTTGTTCAAATTTGCAATTTTTTTTTTTGTTACCACTGAATTTATTCGTGCTACTCTTATGCTGGTTCTTTCATTTATTATCCCATGTATTTTTTATAGTTTGGGTATGTTTGGTCGTGTTTTTATTTTTGTTTTTTGTTTTTAAGAACTGTTTTTTTAACTAGCTATTAGAAATAGTTTTTTCAAGAATAAAACCTGTTTGATAATATTATTGATCTCCTTATGAAACCATGAGAGTTGGTTCTGTTGCGTAAACATGTTAACATGCTGAATTGTCTGATGATGTGTTGAATTTCATGTCATTGGGACTTTTTTGGTTTTCAGGGTAAAAATATTCCACAGAAAAAGGGTACAACTACCATGCACAAGAGACCAAAGGTAGCTACAGATAAAACATCCCAGGGAAGCAACTTCTAAGGAAACCCAAACTACCAAAAAAGCCTCATAGAACAAGAGCAAGGACACGGGGGCATCTATTCCTATAAATGCAAACTAAAAAAAGTTGTTTGGTTGAATAAAATTTTATCAGGAAAATCAAGTGAAATTTGTGAAGTGTTTGGTTGAATATAAAATAATGATGGAAAACCGAAAAATTTACGAAAATCCTTTAAACATTGCCCTTTTTATTTTTTATTTATTTTTTGATTTTTTAATTTTTTTTTTTAATTTTGAAACCCTCACCCTTAACCACACACAAGCGTCATCCTCCTTCTCTTCACCACCTCATCGTCCCTCCAAAGCCCATCGTTCCACCATGACCGCTGCACCCAAACCACTATCCCACCTCATAGCCTAAAACCACCACTAACAGCCTTTACTTTATTTTTTTTGTGAACCCACAACCACACCGCCGACCACCATCTCCATAGTCACATCTCATCAACCAAATTTTATCTTTGTAGAGATTCATATTTCATTGCAAAAAAAAAAAACTATATTATAGTTTACTAATGCTTTTGTATTTCAAAAAAAAAAAAAAATTTACAAATCCAATATATATAAAAGATGATATTGCACAATAACCATGAAATGAAATAAATTTTAGGATTTTCAAAAAATGCCGAAAACCGCTTTCATCGACCAAATGGGAAAAAATTGCCAATTGTATTGATAGGCATCGTTGCCAAAGTCGTCTAAAAAATCAAAACCGAAGTTCATTTGCATGGGGAAATTATAGAAACTCCTCAACCAAACAGCATCCTAAGGAAACCCAAACTACCAAAAAAGCCTCACAGAACAAGAGCAAGGACACGGGGGCATCTATTCCTATAAATGCACAACTACCTTTTGATAAGAACAGGTTCTTATCTCCAGAGTGTCAAGAGAGATATGAGACTTGGTTTAAACCCAAGTTGGTTATCAAGGAGAGGAGAATCAACCTTGACCAGCCAGAAAAATCTCCTATACTTGCAGTGATTAAGAGAAGAAAATGGGAGAAGCTTGTTACTTTTCCAGTTCCTAGCCCCAACACCATTTAAAGGAATTTTGTGCCAATGCTAACAAGGAAGAGATAGCTAAGAGTAAGACTTCATGGGTGAGAGGAGTACCAGTCCGTTTTGATGCTAGTAGTACTATTGAAAGCTTCTTGAGCACTAAGTTACACAATCCTTTGGAGGAATGTGCATTTCAAGAACTTCTAAAGGTATCCACTCCCATCAACAAATCAAAGACTCGATACAGCCCTGACCTTATAGGATCAGCTGAGAAAATCAGATCAAGGATTGCTCTAAGGAAACCATATTAGCTAGGGAAGCTACACAAAAATGTTCTTGAGAAGGCTGACCTCACAGCAGATGGCGAAGATTCAATATATTCTCAATCTTTATGTAAGAAATTACAAAAAAAAAATTTCAACAAAGATGTGAACTGGGAAGGATTGGTCGACGAAATATGAACCGAAAGCTAAATATTGATATACCCCAGAACAATACATTTTTGTTACCACGAGATATATTGACAGCTGTGGATCATTTGGTTGGAATGAAATTTGGAATGGGTACACTGGACGACATGAATCATTTAAAAAATAAACGTATTCGTTCTGTAAGTGACCAATTTGGATTGGCCTTGGTTCGATTATGGTGGGACGATATGTGGAGCAATTAGACATAAATTGATACCGACGACTCAGAATTTGGTGACTTCAACTCCATTAACAACCACTTATGAATCTTTTTTTGGATTACATCCATTATCTCAAGTTCTTGTATACTTTTATTAATAGCAATATCTTTCCCTCAACAAATTCCAGTGATGTGAACCTTAAGTTTGATTCGTTGATTTGTGAGATTCTTAATGACGACAATGTCAACATTGCTTCCGTTCTTTCTGATCATATTCTACACATGATCCTTAATGGACTGCCAGAAGTGAGATTAGGTCACAATTCACTTATTATGCAGCTTTGCATTCCGTCAGGTGTCATATCACTTAGGCTTGGCAAAAATGGGGATTGACTCGTAAACCGATTAAAATGAGCCGGAATGAGTTAGGAAAAATGAGTTAGTATCTCGAATCAGCCCGACTCGTTTCTGCTCGAAAAAAATCGAGCCAACCCACGGGTCAAGCGGGTTGGCTCTAGGTTATGTCTTTTTTTTAATATAAAAGTATAAAAATTAATGAAGGTAAAGTGGAAAGCTAAAACTTAAAATCCTAATTCCAAAGATCCAAACAAAAATACCCTACAGCTGCCAATAAGTCCAAAACCGTGCATTAAGAATCTTTTTTATATTATGTGTGACAGTGTGAATGGAGTGCCAACTGCCAATAAGTCAAAATCCAAATGCAAAAGAAATTTTCTATGGTTTATCTGTATAATTTCTTTGTATTGAATAAATTAATAATTTAGGGGGGGAAAATTAGAAGTTACAGCATCAATGTAATTTTATTTTATTTTTTTCATTTTTTCGAGCCAACCCTAGCCTGACTCGGGTCAAGTTGGGTTGAGTTTCCCTGCTCGTTTATTTTTTGAGTCAATCCTAACCCGGCTCTTTTTTCCGGTTGAAAGCGGGTTGGGTCGGGTTGGCCCATTTTACCAATCCTAATATCACTTAATATTATTTAATTGAGGTGATTTATGTGAGCATAATATATTTATCATCCAATTCTGGTATATTAAGTCAGCTCGTCCGATTGTAAATCATGTTAGCATATTAAATTATTTTGTCGAATACGATCTTTGATAATATGCTGCAGTGTTATCACCCTGCCAGTTTTAATCCAAATCCAGTTCAACCTTTTCCTGCCTTGTTTTAGTCAGCATTTTACTTCTATAATTAAATGCCGCTTAACGAAATACAAAGAAATCAGGTCATGTAAAATTCAGCTCCTTCATCACTAGCTCTGTCTATGATTTAGGATGCCATTGTATCTATGTTGACCATTGACATCATGCATAAAGATGTCAGCCTTCATCACATTGTAAAGGGGAGGAATGGAAGGAGTAATGTAAATGCCTGTCAAGATCAGGATACTTCATAAAGATATGGCACCAAATTATTATTGCTGTACATAGATCCCTCAAGGAATGTAACAATTGGAAAAAACTGATAATCTATACAAAATTGATCTATTCAAGCACAATTGCAATGTAAACACTGATTATAATCATTACCAAATCTACAATAATACACTTGTCTATAATAGTGTGGACCACCATGATGCGTATCTGCCCAATACACAACATTCAAAGATAGTCTCCCGCCAACTCTTATAGCCTGTACAATTCCCGAGACCCAGTAAAAATGCCAGGGTCCATTATTTCTCCTCAATTTTTCAGAACAAGGAGAGTGTGTTCAAAAGAATTGACTACTTCATCGCAAAAAGAAAACCAAAATTGGTTGATGTGACTGTTCACCATCGGAGTCTTTTAGGAAGTAAATTCCCTGTTTACTCAGACTTGAAATAACTATCGTCAATTGATAATTGGTCAAATGCATCAAAATTTGCCTTCAGACCAACAAATTGGCTACCTAGTTGAGCACAACCACCATTTGGCCACCTGCAGCCTCCATCTGCAGAGCGAAAAGGGCATAGAGTTTCACATACTCGACGAATGCCATTGTTTCCATGATCCTCATCTGCTGTAACTGTTATTGAAACAGATAGATCCTTTTTGTCATCACGCACAGTACAATCTGATTCTTTCATCGGGGAACAATACGAAAAGTTTTGTGGTGCTTCAACTGGGTTGCTTTCAATGTCAACCGTGCAATCACCACTACCAGAGAACTGAACCTTGCACCCAATTGACTGAATTGCGCGCTTTATGGCCATATTTTCTTTGCTTGTCCTCTTGGCAATGTTCATAGCTGAGCTGTTTTGCAGCTTCTCATGTCGTAATTCAGCGTTCAATGATTCCATGGCATTTGTAATTTCTTTAGCCTTCCTTTCTGCAGCTTCTTTAGCCTGTAAACATCCCACGCAGCACTAATAACATTAAAAGGAAAAACCAGACACATAAACAGTTCGATTCATTCGGGACAGTGGAAAGAAATACAGAATTGTTCTTATAATTTATAAGCTTACAGAAAAAGTACGAGGACATACATGGCATGTTTTAATGGCCACCCACAAATGGGGAAAGACAACGGCTTTTAAATGGGACATACTCATAAGCAGAAAATTGAGGAAAATAACTACCTTCTGCATCTCAGAGAATTTCATAATAATCTTCCTACATTGTGCTTCAATCTCCCCAGCTTGTGCTTCTTCAGGGCATGCCCAACGAAGGTGGAATTGGGGCCATAAAATCGGGGCTAACGCTGCTGCTGGGGGAAGAAGAGGACCATTGTGCTTTAGTGGATCAAAAAAGGGATTATAATGCACATGGGAAATTCCTGATGTCCTCAAATCAGCCAAGTATACCCACAAACATCCACAAGCTTCAAAAACATTGCATTGCTGCCTCTCCTTCTCACTGAAAAAAATAAATAAATAAAATAACATGCAATCAGAACAAAATACAATATCTACAACAACCAACAACATGAAAGCTGCTATTCCCCTGATGCTTATTTCCCATACTTTACCCTTATTTATACATGTATCATTTAATAGATGTTCTTACAGCTATCTGGTCTTCTTTCCAGTCTTAATACATATAGAAGGGGAATGTTCCTTACACTGACCATCTATACCGAGTTCTAAAATGATATCATCAGACCAGTATCACTTACTACTGCATGGGTTATGTTACTGTGTCAGGTTAAGTACCCTTGTGATATAGATATATACCTTGGAATGAAAAGGTAAGGTTAAGTGTTACAGAGCTCATAAAAGCAAAGGTATTATTGACAGTGAACATATTTAAGACTCATCAATAAAGAAAATTTAATTGATGCAACAGAAAATGCTGACTGAGTCAATAAGCATGACACAAATCATGGAAACTTGATTATTTTTCATTTAACAGGGTGCTGTTTGATATAATAGGTAGAGAAAGGCTATTCAATTTGCAAATTAACTGACAAAGAATTTTAAACAATATTACTTGGAGGCGCTCATAGCTATAGCAGTGAAAATAACAATACTTTTAGGGGTAAAAATGGGACATAGTTTTTTTAACTATTAACTGTATCAGCCAAACAAAATTTGGATATTGCTGTAATATTATCATTCTTAAATCCTGAATTATATCTCACAAATGAAACCTATCCCAACAGCCACTTCGGTTCCATATTCAATAATATTTCACCCCTGATGAGTTTCACTATGTTCAAAATGAGATTAAAATGCATGCCAATGACCACATCCATTCCATGGGAAGACAAGTTGCTAACAAAAAGAATACCTATCACATAAGAAGTTTCCAAAACGACAAGAAAGCACGCCATCTAAGAAGTCCACCAGGAAAGCCTGAATCATGAAATAGCAGGAAAGATGTGAGGAAGAAAACCATACAACAAAACAAACAGAAATATTCAAGGATACATACCGCAGAAAACTCAAAAGCAAAAGGATACATCCGCAACAATTGTGAAACACAATCAACCCACTGAAAACATATACCAGACAGTGAGATCATAATAAACACAAAAACTGAACATAATAAGCAAAATGTAGATTCAAAAACCCAAGTCAATTATCAACTCTAAAAGCAAAGAGATAATAGTTAGAATAATGGAATGACCATCCAGACTCCACTGTCTACCTCAACATGCAATTCTTCAAATAGTAAAAGACAAGCTAAATAGGTAGGAATTTTAATTTTTAAGCAGTCATAACAATAATTAATGTCAAATCAAACAAAAACACGGATGAGGGTACAAGGTCACAAGTTCAAGTCATAGTACGAATGTTGATGTCCCCAAATAAAATTATGAACCAACCATTAACTCAAGCAAATAATACAATTCATCCTTGAAATTGAACCAGTGTCACTATAGAGAAATTTAATTTTTAAAAACAGTAAACGCCAAAATAAACTATAATATCTTAAACTAGTTTGCCCGCTCAATAGTATCATCATCAATACAAAAAATACCAATATTGCTTTGTGAAGCCTTGTTCTTTAGCACTATCTCCAGAAGTCTCCAATTCCATATGGCTAGTATTACACGTATATATAGTCTAGTCTAAAGTTTAAAGTTCACTTCATTGAATGGACAGATGAGGAAAAGGAGACAAAAGATAAATAAAAGAACGATTCTGCTTCTTTCTTTTCTATTTTGTTTCCATGGTTTATAAACTCTTCAAAATTCTCAAAACTTTCTTTAATCTCATCCAAAATGCAACAATTTGAAAAACATATAAATCTGTGTGATGATATGTTATAAAACAAAACAATAACTCCTATTTATACTAATACTATACTCCTAATCATAATTAAACAAGGAAACAAAAGGGCCGACCCAGTTCAAATACTCACTTCGTGAGTGTCTGGGGAAGGGAATACGCTAGGCAATCTTTCCCCTGCTTTTTGCAGAGAGACTGATTCGAACCCGCGACCTGACACACCACGGCAAGCAAGCTTACCGCTGAGCTAAGCCGGCCCTTCAATTAAACAAGGAAACAGATTATGAAATATAATGAAACATTGATATCACTCCTAAGTGATAGAAACCAGAGAAAATGAGAGAAAGAAAATACAGAAGAGAAACCAGAGAGAAAGTAGAGTGTTCTGATATTGAATGTGAAAACTGATTCAATCTGTCACAAAGATGTATTTATATAGCTAGATGATAGGTGTAACAGCATAACTGTCTAACCATCTAGCTGAGTCAGCATAACTGTCATAAGACTGCCTAGATAACTGTCATAAGACTATTGTACGAGTAGTTGCTCTAACACTAAGAGATCATCTAAGATGCTATAAAAGATTTTAAGGTACAATAATGGTATTATAAGATACTTTCTAAATATTCTAACAGAACAAACCTGTAAAAAAATGGGAGAGCAGTTGTTTGAAGAATGTGCATGAGATGAAGCCGGAGGTTGAGATGGGAATGCTCCAGATGACTGGCGCATGGGTGATGATGGGATATAGCCAGTCGAAGACTGCCTAGATAACTCAAAAGGCATGTTGCCACTTCCAGAGACAGATGGCGTTCCCAGACGTTCAGAAAATGGATGACCAAATGCTAGCCAGTCTTTTTCAACAAGAGCCTTCATAAGGAAGAAAATTGCGAAGTACAATTAAAAGAGAGCAAGTTTACTGACTCATTTTTAACATGCAACACATACAGCTAAATGACTTGTTTGACAAATGTAGAATGAGTTTAATTGTGGCTATCAAATAGCAAAGTGGAGGGAGAATGGCACGTCTTAAAGATAGAAGACATTCAATCAGTTGAGTAATACAAATTCCTTACCTGAAACCCGGTGAATGTCCGATAATATGGATCAAGCAACAAATTAGCAAGTGAAACCAACTGGCTTGTCCTGTCCCATCCATCACTGCCGGAAAAAAAAGGGTTAGGTGTTAGATACCAAATCAACTTGAATATCCATAAAAGGGAAAAACTGAAAGATTCCAATTTAGATTTCATAAATTTAGATAAGTGAGAAAATACACCATCATAGCACCTGCAATGTACAAGAACAGAAGCTTTTTCTATCGCAACTCGAGCAGCAATCCAAGCTGCACCAGCCAAGACACTTTGAACATGCAGTAACCATCCACTGTCCCCAAGGGTTGATACCGAAGCAGACATACTACTTAAATTGCCACCACCCCATGTCGACCCACCATGTCTCTAAATAGAATTCATAGGAAACTCACGTGAAGTTAGAAACACAGGATCTGTTAATTGATCCCATACAAAGTTACTCTAGCCAATCATAAAACAGTTAAGTACAATAGTATTTAAAATGCCATTAATTAGAATTCTTGCTAAATTAAACAGTCTTTATGTAAAAAAAATTGCATAAAATTAGAAGTACCAAGCAGGATGGCATGATCATCATTTGTATCAAAGTCATTTAACAGTTTAACCAAGTTACTAGATGATTCGTAGAGGGAATAATAGTAGCACTTTAACGCATACACCATGGTCCACATTCAACTTTTTGAAATGAACCAAAATTGTAAAAGGTTCTACTTCAATACTATAATTATCAGAGCAGAATTTAACAACATCACCAAAGCATGACATTTTCATACCCTATTCAATACAGTGAGCTTATGGAGATATAAACGAGTTGGACTTGGAGGACGCTTATGATGATTTGAATAGAAGATTTGTGCGCAGAATTAAAACACATGAAGTTAAGAAGGCCTTAAGGAGGATGAAGACTAATAAAACCTTGGGACCTGATGGTGTCCCTATTGAAGTGTGGAAAGGCCTAGGGGATGTGGCAATAAAATGGTTAACCAATCTTTTCAATAAGATTTTTCAGACAAATAAGTTGCCTGATGCATAGAGGAAAAGTATGATTGTGCCTATCTACAAAAACAAGGGAGATATACATAATTGTTCAAACTATAGAGGCATTAAGCTAATGAGCCATACTATGAAGTTGTGGGAGAGGGTTATTGAGCATCGTTTGAGGAGAGATACCAAGGTTTCTGTAAATCAATTTGGATTTATGCCACGACGATGTACTATGGAAGCCATTTTCTTGATGTGACAACTAATGGAAAGATATCAAGAAAAGAAAAAGAACCTACATATGGTGTTCATAGACCTTGGGAAAGCCTATGATAGGGTTCCAAGGAAAATTTTATGGTGGGTTCTGGAGAAGAAAAGGGTACCATCAAAGTATGTAAAGGCAATTAAGGATATGTATGATGGGGCTACTACATGTGTGAAAGCTTGTAACGGAACATCAAGTTATTTCTCTATCACGGTAGGTGTACACCAAGGGTCGGCTTTAAGTCCTTATCTCTTTGCCTTAGTTATGGATGAACTAACAAAAGATATTCAAGAGGAAGTGCCATGGTGTATGCTTTTTGCAGACGATATTGTGCTTATTGATGAGAGTAAGGATAGTGTTAATAGAAAACTTGAACTGCGGAGAAGCACATTGGAATCTAAAAGATTCACATTAAGTCGAAGCAAGACTGAGTATCTGAAGTGTGAGTTTTCTCTGGTAAGAGATGCAGGCCAAGATCCTGTGCATCTAAGTGGTCAAAAGGTACCCAAGAAAGACGCCTTTAAATACTTGAGCTTCATTTTGCAAAAAGGTGGAGAGATTGATGAGGATGTAAACCATAGAATCAGAGCAGGGTGGATGAAATGGCGCAGTGCATCTGGATTTTTGTGTGACCGCAAAATCCCCCTTAAGTTAAAAGGAAAATTCTATAAAACAGCAGTAAGACCTGCAATGCTATATGGAGCTAAATGCTGGCCAGCACATAGGCAACATGAGCATAAAATGGGAGTAACAGAGATGAGGATGTTAAGGTGGATGTGTGGTTATACGAGGATGGATAAGATAAGAAATGAAGATATTCGACGAAAGGTAAGAGTACTACCAGTGGCTGAGAAGATGAGAGAACATAGATTAAGGTGGTTTGGGCATGTAATGAGAAGGCCCCTGGATGCTCCCGTAAGAACAGAAGTGTGTTACCAAGAGCTCAACACAAAAAGAGGTAGAGGTAGACCGAAACTTACTTGGGGGAAGGTAGTAAAACAAGATTTAATGGAGTGGGATATAAATTGGCGGACGATATGCCTTAGAACGGAATGGAGAAAAGCTATAACCATGGTGGAGGGTTAGACCCGTTGTTATTCCTATGTTCCAGATGGTCCCTTTTTAGTCCTTTTCCCCTTCATTTCCCCCTCTTCTTCTTTTCCCTTACTTTTTTTACTTTTATATTTTTATATATATTTATATATATATATATATATATATATATATATATTATTACTATTTTATTTTTATTCTTTTTTTTTTCAACCTTTTTGTATCTTTCATTTGGGTTCATCTACCACCGACCCCAATTAATTTGGGATAAAGGTGTTGTTGATGTTGATGTTGATTCAATACAGTGAGGAAACAAACAGCTGAAACTTTTTAACATTGACATACTAACCAAAAAAGATGACATTCCATCTGATGATGCTCTGCCGTGAGTGTCCATGTATTCTCGGAGCAGAGCAAAGCTGTCTCTCATTGCATGGATGTTTTCAATCCCAAAAAAGACTATCTGATAATTTAAAACAAAAACTTAGATGCTTAGAAAATATAATCAAATTTATATTAAAAAACAAAATCATAAGTAGACATTTCAAGATTATTTCAGACCTCAGATTGAAAATAGTTCGATGATGATTCTGAACCACCTCCCATGGCTCCATTAGCTAATGCATTTTTCCTTGGCCTCGCATCAGCAATATATAGCTTTCTATAACAGAAATACAATTTTGAAAAGAAAAAAAATTATTAAAATATGCATGGAGGATGGCAGCAAATTACCCCCGTGCCTCCCCCCTCAAATAATAATAATAATAATAATAATAATAATAAAAACAAAAAACGGAATGCATAAGGATAGCAACTACTACACATTCTGTTAAATATTTAAATGGTGATATAATTACTTAAGAAAGTATAAGAACTCAAGCCTTCACCTACCTAACTTAACCTTTTAGGAGAGCTGGTCCTCAAAATAATATCTAAGCCTTTATGACCAAGCGGTCAAGATTTCAATCCTTATCGCCCCATTTTTCATAATTAAGTTGATTTTCAGCACAAGGTAAAGTGGGCATATACATTGTCCAGACGTCAAGCCCTAATGGCTCTTTTGCTAGGGATCGTTAGTTTTTTTTTTTTTATAGTATAACCTAGAGGTATCCCCATTCAACCTCCTTCGGCCATCTTGTCCTCGAAGTACGGCCCCAAAGGCTAGCTCCTTATTAGAACAGTGGATGCATTGAGCTATGCCACCGGAGGAAGGATGAGACAAGTCTCCCATCAAGGAAAAAGGTACATCCTCTGGCCTCCAAAGATTTTCCAAAAATTTGCTTGTGTCAGGGTTTGAACTCATGACCCAAGCAAACCCTTGGGAGCTCAAATGCCAATTGAGCTACCCTTGGGCATCTTTAGTTTTTAGTAGAGGTTGCCCTTGACAATATTCACTTATGATTGATATTTAATGTGGATGTAGACTTCATGTATAAATTCATTAAGATAGTAAGTAAATCACAAAAAATAACTCATGCTCTTGCTTTATGTAGCAATGAGCAGCATTGTTCACAATGCTATAACATTCAAATCTTACCTACTTGAGCCATTATATAGAAGATATCTGCAATTATTTATTTTCTTTATTAGCCAAATTATGTTTCCTTTAGCCAGATAAGCAACTCCCCAGAAGCCGCATCACCTCTAGCAACGCCACACACTCTCACGCATGGCCAAGATCTTCTGCACGTGAAGTGCAAGTGCTGCCCTTCTGCCGACACGTGACAGTGTGTGCAGGTCTGTTTGTCTTAAACCAGCACTTTCTTGGATTGCCTTGTTCTCCTTGTTCTTATCTTGTTGATTACACATTGTTTGGTTTGTGGATCGTTGATCTCGCCATAAAGTTAAGATCTTTTTGGCTCATCCAGGTCACCTTTGCTCACATTTGTCATTGTCATCGCTGTTTGAAAACTCATGGATTGCAGATATCGGTGCTACTAATAATAATATGACTTGCTGCACTGACCCGTTTCTCTCTTATAATATTGTTGTTGGTATCCGTACTATAGATGTCGCTAGTGGATCACACACATCTGTTGCGGGTTCCAATAACATTCAAATTCAACGCTCCTCGTATCTCAAAAATGCACTTCATGTTCCTCAACTCTCCACCAATCTTCGTTCCACCAATAATATTACTAGAGAATTCAATTATATTGTAACTTTTTTCTCTACTCATTGTGTTTTTCAGGATATCACCACAAGGAAGACGATTGGAGTTGTTAAGGAGCAAGGTAGGTCATACTATCTCATTCCAGAGTATAGTGCCGAAGATACCAAGGACCTGTGTTACGATCCCTAATAATAAAAGTTGAGTCAGCAAATGGTTAGTTATGGGAATAATATTCCCTTTTTCTGTTAGGCGTGTGTTTTGTGAGGTGAGGTTGAAGTGACTATATAGAGGAAGCCTATAAAGTTACTTTGTGATAATAAGTTAGTCATAGCTATAGCACATAATTCTGTCCAACATGACCGAACAAAACATATTGAGATCGACTGCCCGTTCATTAAAGAGAAGTTAGATAGTGTATTGATCACAACTTCATATATTCCTTTTGGTCGACAACTAGCTGATCTTTTGACTAAGGGACTAATCACTCATAAATTTCAAGAACTTACTAGCAAGCTTGAAACGATAAATATACATTCGTCAGCTTAGGGGGTGTATTCTAAATATGAAAGATATCTATAATTATTTGTTTCCTTTATTAGTCAAATTTTATGTAGCAGAGAAACATTGTTCACAATCCAAGAATATAACATACAAATCTTACCTCCTTGAGCCATCATCAAGTTTGCTGCAAAGTGCAGCCACGAGTTTTTCATCCATGTTGCTGCAGGAAAATACATGGAAGCTTGTCACTGTTTTGTTCAGTTCATTTCTCATAAAAGAAGTAATTATACAAAGAAAAGATTAAGGACCAAAAAAAACAAATGAAAACAAATTAGGTCAACAGAATTAAACACCACCCCCAAAAAAAAAAAATTTAAAAATTTAAAACATAGTGAAAACTTCCAACCTTAGGAATTGATACAAGAATAATACTATATTATCATATTAAACACTGCTGTTTTTACTTAATTTTTATGACAGTGATTATAGGATATTGTTCTCATTAAATCTGTCCAAAACAATTATTTATTCCTTTTTCCTTGAAGAAGGTATATTTGATTAAATAGTTTGCATTACCTCCTCATATTCATCATGAGACCAACTAAGGGTTGGGAAGAACGTGCAAGAACTGCTCCGGTACCTATAACTCACCACTTCCATTAGTTAGAAGGGCATCCTTGTGCTTCAATAAAATAAAAAAGAATGAAAAAGGAAAGAAAATCAAAATAAGAAGGCACAGAACCGTGCCCGACTATTTAAAGAAATGAAACCAAGATTTTGTACATACCAGGATGACACCATGAAACTACAGGCAATCGACATCTTGCACGGAAGCTACAAGCCTGGAGCACTTCATCATCGCTAGCATCAGGACAACACAAAGTAATCAAACAATTGGTTACGGACTAAGGAGCAAAAGCAGAAAGTTTGGCCCTCAACAAAATACCTGATGATATTTGGAACAAGCAAAGCAAATGGATAACTCTGGCACATTGTATAATTGGAATTCACATTACTTATTCTCCATAAGTCATTTGACAAGGTGAAGGACCCGCTTTCAATCATATTGATTGATGCACGATAAGAACCTTTGCAAAGAAGTCGAAAATACTCATCCAACAAGCGCACCAGTGGAGTAGTGTTCTTAAACCTAGAAGGTCCAGATGTAAAAGCATAAAGATCCCAGAGTCTGGTTGGCTTTGTACACTTCAGCAGTGCATTAAATATAACACGTCTCTGTAAGATTTTAATAACCATCATTAGATCCTGAACATGCTCGAAGAAAATGACAGCATCCACTCAAATGTTCACGACAACATCCTCAATGGCTTACAGCACTAAAAAAATGCAGCTTACCCAAGTACTTCAGAAATCCTTTATTGTTAATTGTAAATTATAATGAAACAGTACAACAAGGATTCAAACGAATGAAAAAAATATCATTAAATTTCCTGATTTTCTCTAAAAAAAAAAAATTCTGCCAATGAGTATCGGCTCAATTGGTAGGATAAAAATTCAAGCTGCACTGATGTAAAGGTCTTGGATTTCATTCTTGCCAAACATCCCTACTCCGGAAGCATCCCCTTATTGTGGTGCACTCTGCCTTGGTTGCGAAAAAAACATATTCTCCTCCTTATTTTCTTTTAAAAAAAAAAATTTCTAAAGCATGACTCTTGGAAATTCCAATGCGGCAAACCAACCAGCCCAAATTAAATTTATAATAAGTGCAGAACAGCCATTCCAAAATGAATACATTGTCTCTAAAAAGTAATTAGTAGGAGCCTATGAGGAGATATATAACAACTAAGACAAAAAAGTTAACACTAAAAGACTTTCTGAATAGAAACACGGTTTGGGACTTATTCAATCCATGTATGATGATGTCAAATATGTGGCCCAATGACTCATTTTAAGCGGCGCATAAGATAGAAAAATTCATGTCAATTCGTGTCTTGTTTACTTTTAAGCATACTTATTAATCTCGAATACCGGCGTGTAAACTGCTATAGCGCTATAGAGGGTAGCACTACAATGCTATGTGCAACATAATTTGATCTGCCCACTATAAAACTATTGCAAACTCATGATTTGGGATGGGTTTATAATTCAATGAGCAATGATTTCAAAGCATATTATTATTTAATACATATAAAAAGTATGGATAATTAATTTTAAAATAAAAAAAAATGGATTATAAAACATACATAATAATTTCAAAATATTTAAATTTAAAATTTAAAATAAGAGAAACTGAGGATAACATATTTTATTTGTTCCTTGATTAGGCTAGCTTCAATACAAAAGTAACCCAAAGCTACATGGGCAACATCTTCAGAAGTCCAACATTTGTTTTTAATTTTTTTTAAATACTTAATATTTCTTTTTCTATTAAGATTTAAAAAAACAAAAGTAACCTTCTCCTTTCTCAGTGTTATCTGAAAACCAAGAGTAGCACTTGCAGTTTACCGTCTCTAAAAAATCCATCTATAGGGTAAATCCTTTCTTCTTCCCCAAAAAGCCCGACAATCCATCTTTTTGCAGAAACTACTATAGCGCCGCAATAGCTGCTACCCTTCATCTGACCGTCGCGCCGCGGTCTGTAGCGGCTGGCCGCTGCACCGCGTCGCAACCCCGCTATAGCGCGCTAAAGCAGCGCTATTCACAAGTATGCTTTTAAGGTGAAGAAAGGAAAGACAAAAGGGATTAAAATTGATAAATTGGGAGTTTTCACAAATAGCCTCTCAGTTGAAAAGAATGTCAATGACATTTTCACCTTTTTATAAAGGTAGGACTCAAAATTATTAAATCTCCACACAGTAAATATGTGACATATTTAATAACCCAAAGCAAAAAACTGAGTAATGATTTTATAAGAAGGTCGTGACTGCTGTTATAGTAGAATTACCTGTTTTGTACGAGGCCTGAAACCAAAGACTATAATTCTCATGTCTTTTCCTGCACATAAGAGCAAAGATAAGTATTTTCTTTAATTAAAGAAGAAATTTATTAATATTTATTAAGATTTGGTGAGAAAGTGGGAGAAAATGTGAGAAAGCTAAAGGAGATAGAATTCTGAAAAGTAAACATTATGAGAACTAGCAAAAGTTTATACTAGCAAGAAAAGAATGTTAAGAAATCAGTGCAAGAGGTTTTATCCAATTAGTACAAAAAATCTTGGAAGCAAGGGTGGTGAAAAAGGTATATACAAACTTGCAAAGATAAGGGATAAGAAAAGTAAAAACTTAACCCAGGTTAGATTTATCTATGAAAATCAAAAACTTTTGGTAAGAGATACAAAAGCTAAAGAAAGGTGGATGAACTATTTTAATAAGCTTTTTAATGGGATATCGATGAAAGCGAGGTGAATTTGGAAGACACTTATGATGATTTAAACATAAGGTTTGTGCGTAGAATCAAAGCACATGATGTTAAGGAGAAATTAAAGAAGATGAAAATTAGTAAAGCTTTGAGACCCAATGGTGTCCCTGTAGAAGTATGGAGAGGCCTAGGGGATCTAGCAATAAGTTGGTTGACAAATCTTTTCAATACGATTCTCCAAATTAATAAGATGACTGATATATGAAGGAAAAGTATGCTTGTGCCTAATTAAAAAACAAGGGAGATATCCAAAACTATTCTAAATATAGAGGCATTAAGCTTATGAGCCATACTATGAAGTTATAGGAGAGAGTTATTGAACATCACTTGAAAAAAAGAGACCACGATCTCTGTATTTCAATCTACGTTTATGCCGGGAAGATATATCATGGAGGTTATTTCCTTGATACGACTATTAATGGAAAAATATCGAGAAAAAGAAAAAGTACTTAAATATGGTGCTTATAGATCTTGAGAAGGTGTATGATAATGTTCTAAGAAAAATGCTATAGTGGGTACTTAAGAAGAAAAAAGAATCATCAAAGTATGTAGAGGCAATTAAAAATATGTATGATGAAGCTACTACATATGTGAAGGTTTGTTATGGAACATCCAATTATTTTCCTATCATAGTAAGTGTAGACCAAGGGTTAGCTTTGAGTCATTATCTTTTTAATCTAGTTATGGATGAACTAACAAAAGATATTCAATGTGAAGTGTTATGGTATATACTATTTGCATATGACATTGTGCTTATTAACGAGACCAAAGCTAGTGTTAACAGAAAACTAGAATTGTGGAAAAACGTGTTGGAGTCTAAAGGATTTACACCAAGTCAAAGCAAGACTGAGTATATGAAGTATGAGATAACTTCATCAAGAGATGGAGATCCAGATTTCGTGAATTTTCTTGGATAAGAGGTACCCTAGAATGATACTTTCAGATATTCGAGATCAACTTAGGAAAAGGGTGAAAAGATTGATGAGGATGTAAATTATAGAATCAGAGCAGAGTGGATGAAATGGTGTAATGTGTAACAGCCCCAAATCCCTGTAGCAGATATTGTCCGCTTTGCCCCGGCCACCCAAAGGCCCGCCGGAACTCACGGTTTTACGTTCTGGGGTTACCCCCAAAAGGCCTCCAGTAAGTCTTAGACTCTACCAGATATTGTCCGCTCTGTACCGGTCACCCTCGGGCCCACCGGCACGCACGGGTTTGTTTCTTCGGGACACCCCCTAGGAAGGCCTCTTGGAACCTCTAAAGGTCTCCACTAGGAAAGGTATCCACACCCATATATATGGCATGCTTCGTTCCCCTCTCCAACCGATGTGGGACTTTACATAATGCATCACGGAGATGTTACACGGAATTTATGGTCATACAACGATGGAGAAGATAAAAAATGTAGATATTCAATGAAAGTTAAGAGCAATATCGGTGTATGAAAAGATGAAATAACATCGATTAAGGAGGTATAGGAACATAATGCGAAGACAACTGGATGCTTCGTAAAAACAAAAGTTTGTTATCAAAAGCTTGACACAAAGAGGAAAAGGTCGACTAAAACTTATTTGGGGGAAATAGTAAAACAAGACTTGATGGAGTGGGATATAGATTGGCAGACTGTGTCTTAGGAAGGATTGGAGGAAAGCTATTAGCACTGTGGAGTTAGACCCGTTTTTATTCCTATGTTCCAAACAGTCCGTCTTAGTCCTTTTCCCTTTATCTCTCTCTATTTCTTTCTTTACCTCCCTTTTTTTTTTCATTTCTATTTTCTTCTTTTATTTATTTATCTTTTTCCTCTAATTTCTTTACTTTTATTTCTTTAATCTTTTATTCATTTTTATTTTTACTTTCTTTTTTATGTATTTTTCTCTCTATTTTTATTTTTAATTATTTATTGCTATTTTTTTATTTTAATTGTTATTTATATTTTTGTTTTAATTTTATCTTTATCGTTTTTTCTTTCCTCAATCTTTTCGCACTTTTCATTTGGGTTCATCTGTCACCAGCCCCAATTAGTTTGGGACGAAGGTGTTGATGTTATCTAGTAATTTCATCAATTAATATTTAAAAGAAAATATCAATCAAGAGGTTCTTATTGAAAGCATACCAACCACCTGGAGCAGTCGTTGTGTTGGTGTCTTGTCTAATTGACGAGCATTCGATTGAACCTTTGCAGTCTACATTTAAATGAGAGCAATGCATGAGGTTCTAAATAATTGATGAAAAAGAGCGCACAACAAAGTAAGAACCAAAATAAGATGCAGAAATACACTTATTGATCGATAAGACACCAGATCATAAATATAGTTCAAAATTATTACAACATTAATAAAAATAAGAGAATACAAATATTCATTCTTGTGGCTGAACCAGAAGCACAAGTTCATTACATGGGCAGAAGGTCAAGATCAAAACAAAAAATTCAGAACCAATCAAAATAATTTTGTTTTAATAGAAGAAACCAATTAAAATATCAAAGCCCAATTTTCCCCTTAATGAATCAAACCATACTTTGTAAGTACCCCAATGTTGTACTGGCAGTAACCACAAGAATTTGTAATGATTTGAAGACTGTAAACACTCTAAAACTAATGAGTAAATTCTGACTGTAGAATAATAAAAATAAAATATATGTTCAAAAGAGAAGGGATAAAAAAATAAGCAAAGAGATAGGTGGGATTAAAAAAGGATGAGCAAACTCAGACAAGAGGGATATGCATGGTAACTCTAAAATCATTACTTGAATTTCATTTCATGTATCATCTTGTTTATATTATGTCCAACTTATTTGTCAACATATATGTGAGATGGACAATACAAGAGGGTTCAGGTCAATCTAACACAGCGTGTCCAAATTAAATTACAAAGAACATACACACAAAAGAGAGTACTTTGTAGAAATATTTGTAAGGACTTACTATTTTGTTAAACTTCTCAATGGTTGCTAGTGGTATTGTTCCAAGGGCAATAACTTTTCTAGTTCCCTCACTCTAAAAAAAAAATCAGAAAGAATAAAGTCAGTACAAAATATTTACAGATAAATAGGAAGGTCAAAAATTCCAAAGAAATTTCAGAGAGAAACAGCAGAAGAAGACACACAGATACAGCAACAGAGCTGAGGAGCCAAACTTCTTAAGCAATAAGCATCCTTCTGCAAGCAGAATCCAAATAGGACATTTTTTTGGTTTATAACTTGCTGATTATTGGGATTCACATTGAATTTGGTTATTTATAAAATTCGGAAGTCTTAGATATGTGGTATTAAAGTATATGTTCTAAGGCCTTGTGGCGGTATCTGTATGAATTTCATATTTATTTGTATTTTGGGGAATGAACATAACACGGGTAACCCTTCTCAAATTTCAGTAGATTTTGTGAAGCTTCCTTGTATAGTAGATATGCCTGAATACTTCGTTGGTGGTTAAGGAATCGTTATCTACATGTTTTGGAGGCTTGCGTAGCTTGTGGTTCACACTTTCTACTCACCGGTTATGGATAACAAGTTCAGGTCGTCACACCCCACAAACCATGCTTCATAAAAGTTAAAAGCATTTTATGCATATAAGCTCATGATCAATACCACAAATGCTACCAAATAATGGTAGCTCAGTTGGCACAAGGGAATTGAGCAGGTGGGGGTGAGAGCATGTGTTCAACCCTCCTCAATACCGTCTTTGGAAAGAGTTTAAAGCCTTAATTCTGGGACCTGCCCCAAATCGGACTAGTCACGAAGCGATGAACCGATTGGAATATCTCCAAAAAAAATACCACAAACGCTAGGTGCAGTCCAGAGTTAAAATTCAAGTCAAACAAAAACCCCAGTTTAGTCCCTCACTGATGTGTTCATTCTGAATTTGGTTCCTCACAATTCCTTTTTGGCAATTTGATCAAAATTTGCATCATTTTAGTACCGTGAAGTGAATATAAGGTAGATTTTGATTGCAAAAAGACTAATTTGATGTATTTTGATTAGAGAGAGACTAGATTGCAAAAATTGATCTGTTAGGGGCGTAATTGAAAATGAACACATTTAGGGGGGACTAAAATAGAGATTTCGACTTCAAGTTATGTGCCAAAGAGTTCAACTTCTTAGCTTTAGAGTTCATAATTTCAGCTTATAAAATTCTCTTTCACTCCACATTAAAAAGGGTCCCCAAATATTAAAAAAAAAATTACAGAAAAATAACGTGGTTATAGGGATGTAGGAAAGGAGAAAGCGGGTCAAAATGAGTGCTTTATAGGGTCAATTTGAGGTACAAAGCAAGTGAACTGAAGCATTAGTTGAAGGTAAAAGGGTAATTTGCAGGTAATAGAATGGAGTTTTAAGGTTAGATTGAGGGTGATCTAAGTGCTATGAACAATACCTGCAGTATAAGTATTTGGAGCTTGGTGGGTTTTAGTGAAAATGGAATAATCAACAAACACTTGGATGAGGTGAATTTTCAAACAATTTCGTCTCTTTTCCATCATATTTAGACTTAATTCTCATCATTCAAGCCCAAATAAAAATTCAAAAATTCTCGAAACAGCAGGATGCTATGATTTTTCAGCCGAAAACCTTAATTATCACATCATTGTAGTGTCTTTTCTATGGGTATTCAGCCACCTTTCTAAGTTGTGGGCATTTCCAAATCACAAATTCAAGACTTCTCCTAATCATAGTACATTGTAAAATCTAGAATTCAGGAGTGGTATTGGAAATACTACATAAATGAACTTACCAGAAAAAGAAGACGAAAATTTGTTACCATCAACTTGCCCGCATCATCCGTATTAACAAGAACAATGCCGTGTTCCTGAAAGTAAACACCATATATCAAACTTAATCTCATACAATATATTCAAACAAGATAAATGTGAATTACAACTTTAAGTCTTGCATTAGTAGTAAAAGTTAGTACAATATTCTCAAGCTTGGAATATATAATATAAATGATGTATAATGGTCAATGTAATAATTTTAAACTAAGAATTGACAAAACAACTTAACCATAACTCCCACAAAACAAAATGCCAAAACTACAAGTTATACGGCATGATTGAGTCACATAAAATGACTATGGGAAATCTGTTTCAGAAAAATGAAAATAGAGCAATAATATAACCGAATAAAGAGCATATAGAGTGGGCAAGACTGTTGAAGCCACTGTTATGATTGTTACAGGTCACACATGTCAAACTCAGCACGTGGAGATCAAACAATGTAAGCATTCAAACTGTGAAAATACTGAGGGAAATGTATTTCATTGATTATACCCAATGTGATATATAAAGTCCCAACGGACGAAACAGAAACTAATTAATTATAATAATGGGCCTTAATCAGTAAACTAATTAGTGGGATCCTAATTTACTCATTCTAATTAATTAGATAAGAATTTGAAATTCAAATTATTTCACAAAAACATTCTGGTAACAAACACGACAGAACTACTAACCTTAATCAAGTTTTCATGAAATGCAGCTTGTTATCTTATTAGGCAAATAACATATCAAGCTCAATACAAGATTCTGCGCTGATTCCTTATGGAGATAGCACCAAACCAGTATGCATGTTTGGCAAATCCCAAATCTCCCTAACCACTCTTTGCACTATCCTCACATTCCACACATTTTCGCAGACTCAGCATACATAACAAAAACCAAACTAATTTATTCGTAGAGAGGTTGCAATAACTGATCCAAAAATACACAAAAATCAACCCAGTTTACCAAAACAAAAGGCATAAACGGTGAATTTTCAAAATTCTTCAAAAGAAAAAAGAAAAAACAACAATTGGAGGTGATTTTGCATACTTCGGCCAAAACTCGCTCTGCCTCAAGCAAGAAATCCAGATTCGCAGGCAAGACGTTGCGCGAAAATGACTGCAAACAAATTACAACAACAACAAAATTAACAGAAAAAAAAACAAGAAAAATCAAGAAGGTTAAAGAAAACTAAAAGGAAGAAGAAAGAGATTGAATTGAAAAGGGGAAGAAATAGGAACCTCAATCTTGGTCCACTCTAGGGCGTCCCAGCTACCAGTGCCCTCCATCTTGGAGGACTCGGAAGCGTCCCTCAGAGACGTCGTTCGATTGGAGCGGCGTTTCGGCACATCCATATCCCCGACGGTGGAGAAGCTCCGACTCCGGCGAGTGTTGTAAGAGAAAGTAGAGAGAGAGAGATGTCTGTTGTTACCGAACGTTCAAGCGCGTGTTAGTGAGTCTCGTGCTCGTGCGTGCCAATAAGCGATGTTAATATACGAAACGTGTCCCACGTCAGTCTTGTATTAATTATATCAGTCTTATCAATAACCAACCCATCATTTTCTATTTCTCTTTAGCGAATTAATGTCTATACTCCACAACATCGTAAGTCTTTCTTATTATTATATGATTTTTATGTCCATAAAGAAAATATTATATGGGATATATTTTTCTTATCGGAAAGAAATTATTTTATGTCGTAAAAATAAAAGTATATATGAGACCCATATGTAAGAGAAGAGAGAAAAAAAAGTGCTGGGATCTGACCCCTTTTTTCTAGGAAATTTTTAAGGTACCACGTGCTACCATTTACTCGGTGGGGAAGACCAATCACAAAAGGAGAGAAGATGGAAGTGGGCTAAAAAAATGAAAAATAAAAAAATAAATACAAGTGGCAAATTTTGAAAGGAAGTGGTAGGTACGACGGTGGTACCAAAAGTTTGCTCATTTTTCTATGGCTAGGAGAATTGTTTATCTCATGTAAAATGAGATAAACATAACTCATATTATATTATTATTAATTATTTCTTGCTAATACAAAGTAATTTGCTAATGAATTTTAAACGTTCTTGACGTAAAATAATGAATTACTATATATATACTTGTCTTCTAAATAAGAAACTCATGTTTAAAACCGAGATGGAAACTGTGTAAAACAAGAAAGAGGAAGTGTAAACTAAACACAAAAGGTGATCCCATGGAAATCCGAAGTTCAAATGATTCTTTTCCATAAGCAAGGAAAAAAATTATTTTCCTTCTTAATTAAATAGTCATTAAACAAGATTTTTACATCTTTAATAAGTTTTGGTCAATGCTCAAATTTCGTCAAACAAGATTTGATATAATTTATGGCAGACGTATAATTAGGACTTTGCAAAACACGTTTAAATTAATTTTCTACTGATTATGCAAGTTGGATTTTTAATTACGCAACTTTTATATTTTTTAACAAATACCTTAAAAAACTTATTTTTCCTTTTAATTTATATTTTATAAATTTTAAAATACATGTTACCAATTTACATATAATCAATGTCAAAAGAGAATGATCAATAAAGGTTGGCATATTTGGTGGAATATTTCATTATGTTAGTCTTGATTTGGATTCAATTTTTTGATTTTTTTCTTTGATAGAGGATATTTACCGTAAATTTTTATTCAAATCATGCACTACAAAGTTAATTATTTTAATTATTTCTCGAAGAGAGGTTGCAGATTTTATACAAGTCACAAACTGTGAGTTGTCACACATTGATGTTTCTCACCCTATATGTATGGCTCTACATTCATTATGGCTGTTGGGGGAAAATGACTCAGAGTTTGGCTCCTCCTAAAGTTTTCCATTTTAGTTGCTGTAACTTCTTTCAACCAAACAATAACACAATCTAGTTGAAAAAGAAACATAATTAACCACTAAGATATAAGCTTTTCATTTTAATTTGGTGCACGTATTGAACAATTTTTCATGTAAGGTTTTAACTTCCCATGAGACTACAAGCCATGAGATCCACAAAATGACACAAACAACGCTTTAAATTGAAATTTGTAAACTAGCTTTCAAAATTTTCATGTCCAACCATTCAAAGATATCACATAGAAATAACCAGTGTGATAAAGCTATACAATTTAATATATAATGCTCATAAATATACACATTCTAAATAGCAGATAGGAACCCATAGGACAACTTTTCAAAGATGAGATCAGCGATCCAAGTTAAATCAGCTAGGAACTCATCAAAGAAAAACAATGCTAAAAGTTTATATAAAAAATAGCAATCCTAACCAAGAATACATTCTGACACTAAAATTTCTCTGACAGTTGAGTATTTCTCTCATACTCCATCTATCGCTTGATTCGCATTTGTTGAGATTTACGCAGCCAGAAGATGGTGCCTCTGAAAAACTTCATCCCAATCAATGGTCAGGAACAGGACTTCTATTGGAAACTGCCATGAGCTTCATGAAAATTGCTTATCCATTCAGTTGAGGATATCTATTATGTACTCCACTACTGCCACACTCTACCAGAGCTTTTGTATTAAGCTCCCTAACATATCTCCAGACATAATTCAGACCAACAAGAAGCTCAGTGATTATTGCTTCTGTTTCTTCTTGCTTTGCAAAGTAAAGGGTTTGTACTAGCAGCACATTTGTCCGGGAAACAAAGCTCTGCTGCTCATAACTTCTCTCGGATTGCCATCTTAGCATGTTATGAGCAAGTGGGGCTAACCACTCTAGTATACTCGTCATTGCTTCGGTCCATTCTTCTGCTAGACTTGCATCATAGACTGCTGAAGCCATGGCCTTGGAATATGGCTTTAGTTTGGTCCTAAGAGCAGTTCTTACACGTCCGGGTAACATGTTGTACAGATCATCTCTTGCATCAAGACCAATCAAGTATGGAGAAGCTGCTAGCTTCTCAATCACGATGATAACATTTGCGTAGTGCAGTGCTAAAGAAGCGGCACCAAGGGATTCAGATGGAGGCTTTAATCTGCACAGAGAACTGAATATTGATTGAGTACAGTGAACTACTTTTCCAGTAGTAAGAATGTTTGAATTATCATCTTTGTGATTCTGAGTTCTTAGATGACCGCTTATCGGGATTGAGTGGCAGTCAGTGACAGAGGAACTATCCGCAGCCATACTTCCTTTGAAAGGTCCTACTTGAGTCAGTCGATTGTGTCTTGAGTGAATTTCCTTTCCACTTACGTTGGTTGAGTGGCCATGAAACTTCCAAAACTTGCTGTTTTTATTTGTTCCATTATCTGGGACTGATTTTTTCAAATTTCTTCCAAGGGGACCTGAGAAAAAATTGAGGCTTCTATTCTTTCCTGAAGTTAGGCCTGGCTTTGTGGATGAGTCACCACCTGAACGAAAAATGCTAGCTTTATTTGTCCTGACATTGGGACCTGGTTTAGCGGTAACAGCACCAAGGGGTCCTGAAGCAAATCTGGCAACATTATTCTCAGATGGGTGAACTGAAGATTGCAATAATTCAGAAACCGATTGACTGCCATGAATGTAATCAGAATTCGAAACATTTGGACTCTTGGTTTTACCAACATCTGTTATCTCTTGAATTCCAAATACATTGTTGATCCTACCGAATATTGTAAATAAAGATCTTGCTAAAAGATTTACAGCATAATCATATGTTCTGTTCCATAGAGAATTATCCTTTAAGTTCTTCACCTCCAGCCTCTTCCATGCAACCTTCTTCTGATAATCAATTAAATTTTCCCCATCTGAATCGCAATAAGCCTTCATTCTTCTAACAGTTTGCTCCAGATCAGCAAGAACTTCCATCTCTTGATGCAAACTTGCATTTGCTGATATAAACTTTTCCATCCTTTTAACCTTTTTTTCCATTTTCTTGAAAGTGAATCCCCACCCATATGGATCAATACCGAGAGTGATAAACTCATCAATTGCATTTTCAAAACCCTTCAAACTTGGATCACTGCATTTCTTCCCAAGCCTAGCCACAGATTCAGCCATATGTGCCATATTCTCAAGCATCTCTAAACTGATTAAACGTACAATGGTATTCTCATCCTCTGAAACAAGTTTTCTGATACCCACTGAATTTCTGATCTCCTCTCTCAACCTAGAAACCTGCTTATCACTCAAAGACTGCCATAAATTAACAAGCTTGGACATCAATCTCGCAATTTCAAATGTTAACACTCCAATCAACACCTTCTCAGAATTAGTATCATCCTTCCGTGGAGTCTTCCATAGACTTCGAAACCATGACTCAGCAACCATCGCTTACCTAAGAATGGTAAAAAAAATGCTCTTTAAGACAAGTCCTTGGTCATAGCTATGTAGTATTCAGCAAAGGACACACAAAATAAGACTGTTAAAATGGTCATTAAACATAAAACTACCGGATACATTTCAACCTGTATCAAATATTTTTTGACGCTCAGTGTAAAATATCATCTCAAAAAGTTTAATGATAAAGGAAGCTATCATACATTGAACTGGTTTTCTAAGAATCAATGAAACAAAACATGTTTATAATGTCATTAATTCTCAGTTACAAATGTTTCAACAAAAACTCACAACCATGCCAACAGAAGCTATCATATGCTGCATACAGTGGACAGTCCTGACTCCTTCCAACCATACCAAACTATTCCAAGCATTTTGGTTTGAAAGTGGATTATATCATCTGCTTTAGTTTCAGATACAAAAATAGATTATTTGGGAATTAAAAAGCATATCTTTCATCCTGCAAAGTGCAAACCAATCTGTAGGTGCTCCTCTCTCTCTCTTGGGAAGGAGGAGGGTTTTGTAAAGAACCAATTCAACACAAAAGCTTAAGCTGTTTTATATATCTACCTGTAGGAACAAAGAAATTCCACTTGCCCGAACCCGGGACACAAGGCTCTGATACCATGTAAAGAACCAGTCCAACCCAAAAGATTAAGCTGTTAGTTGAGGCTACATTAATGATTTTTATATATCTCAACAGGTTTTGAGACTACACATTTGGGGTATTGAGGCTGCCCCTCCTAGCGGCCTTTCAGCGGGCTCGAACCCCTGCCATTGCAGAGGCCTCTCAATTGCTTAACTCAAGCTTGCTTACCCCTTGAGCAGCAACCAATTGGTCGCTCCTCTCTGTTTTTATATGGTGCAAATTTATTCCCCTTATTGAGCATTTTGATACAATGGATAGATTGGGCTTAGGTAAACCATCACATCATCTTATAGCTTAATGATTTAATCACCAAAATTCTTATGCTTTGGTATATTTGGCAAAAGCAAACTACAAAATGTTTGAAATGCATATCTCATGGAGATTGAAAAAGTAAATCAAAAGCATATTGAAGATTCAATACAATGGAGACATAATTCTCTGTAAGTTCTTAAATTTGATTTCAAATTGTAGGTAGAAATTTTCAACTTAACCTGGGATTAGTCATAGTTTGACATGGTTATCAACCATGGTGTAACCCACGCTGATGGACCAAAAAATAAAAACGTTAGAGAACGCATGATTTTTTAACAACCAAGGGAAAGAAAAAGAGTAAATAGCGCTCCACCCCCTCCCCAACAAAAAAAATAAATAATAATAATAATAATTAATAATAATAATAAATTAAAAAAATTAAAACCTTTCCACTTTATATGATTTCTCCTAAGCATATGATTCTAAAAAGTCCTTGCATCAAATCTTCAATTTCTTTTATGGTAAATATAGCCGAAGAATATATACTGAGGAAAAATAAAAAGAGTAAGTAACATGACATAAACCAAAATCTGGAGATTCTATAGTTTATTTATTCCCCCTCCTTTTCTCTGTTTACTCAATGATTAAACAAATAGTAATAAACTAAAATCACAACTAGAAAGGAATATACTTTTGGAAGTAAACAGTTCCACACCCAAAAAAAAACCCAGAATTACACACATTAAATCATCAAACCCAGATTTCAAACACACTTATTCTCCATAAAAATAAGATTAAAAAAAATCTTTGCAATTATTTGCAACTTAAATAAATAAATAAAAAAGGAAACATAATCAAACAAAGGAGAAGAAACAGCATGAACTACAATGGAAGCACACAGGGGAGACCCAGAAACTCACGGATCACAAGAACAAGGAGTTGCCCACGAATTCTTCAGCTGAGAGAGAAACAGTGAAAAATAGGAAGAGTGAGAAAATAGAGAGAGAAAGAAAGGGAAGTAGATGAAAAAGCTATGCAGAGAAAGGAAGAGAAGCAGAAATTGCAGGGAAAAAGACAGAAAAAGCTGAGTGAATGAAATTGAAGACAACCAAATTTGGGTGGGGCTAGTGGAACTTTAAGTCTTCAACAGTCAATACTGTTGTTCACTTTTTATTTTTTATTTTTTTCACATTTTTTTTTAAAAAGAATTCAGAAAAAATATTTTGCTACTAATTATTTTTTAAATAACTTATTTTAAAATATTTTTTCATGATAAATAAATTTTCAAAAATATTAAAATGAGATTTAAAAAAATGAATTATTCTATTATAATATAAAAATCGTGGAGATGCACCTAAACTTTATTTTTTAAGAGGAAAATTCACATATAATATTAATAAAATTATAAATTTATTTTAATTTAAAAATAAAAAAGTAATTAATATTTGAAAAAATTCATATAACATTACATAATTTATAAAATCATGATAATTTATGATTAAATAATAAAATATTTTCTTTAGAAAATACATGAAATATAAAGTTCGTTGAGGTTACAAAGAATTAAACACAAAACCTTACACTACACACCTCACACCACTCAGCTAACGGAGTGATGCCATGAAATATAAAGTTGTTCTGCTATAGATTTTTCTTTCTATAGTTCATTTATTTAAATACACAAACTAAAAAAAAAACACACACACACACACTTAATTGTAGGGGTGTTCGCGGTCTGGATTCGATCGGTTTTGAAGCAAAAAACATCCTATTCAATTCCTTCGATTTGGTCATTACATCATCTGATCGGTTTGAAATTTTTTTTCAAATCCGATCCAATTTTTTTCGGTTTGGATTGGATCAGTTTTCGGTTTTTTGAAAAGCCAAAAAAACAAAATTTAAAAGAATTATTTTCAGAAATAATGACGATGTTTCAAAACATTTCAAACGGTGATCAGAATTGGTTCACATGTCTTGTACATCAAAGGCTCAAAGAGACCAGAGTTCGTCCCAAAATTAATCATCTGACATCATTATAAGATCTACACGTTGATCAGAACAGTGAATATACCAATGACATTCAGTAGTATTTTTTCTTCCAATTTTGTGGATATCAAAAGTTGGTGTACGGATTTTATGGCAGGTAGGATCAATCAGTCCAAAACATCTTAACTCTTACACATAGATCCAAAGGTGAATACTATTGTTTCATCACACAAATAACGGAAAAAAATTTATAAATCTGCTTTGCTATACCTTTATCATGCCCTTGATGCAAATAAAATCAAGTGTTATAGTACCTTTGTTATATGTTTAACGGAAGAGACAAACGTTGATTTTTGAGAAGAAAGAGATGTGCTACTGGTGCCAGAGCGTGAGTGACTGAGAAGAGTGAGAGACTGATAGGATGGCAAGACTCAGATGTCACTGGTGAGTTTGGATGGATTAGGTTTAGAACTTTGGGTGGGTTTAAAACTAATAGGCTATATACCAACAAAAAAAATTAAAAACTAATGGGCTAACGCACTGATGGGTTTAAAACTTTGGGCCCGCTATTATTTGGGATAAGTATAATTTGGTAAAAAAAAAAAGTTTGGTTCGGTTTGGATTAGATCGGTTCTTAACATCAAAACCGAAAACCGATTCAATCCAGTAAATTTTTTCGATTTTTTTCGATTTTCGGCTTTCGGTTATTTTGATTTTCAGTTTTTCGGTTCGGTTTTTGCGGTTTGGATCAGTTTATGAACACCTAGGCTTTTGTTATGTAATACTATGTATTGTTAGATGGAAATGACTTCAACCGAAATGAGATGCAGAGTTAAACCAAACAATTTATGTTGCATGTAATTTTCTTTTTCTTTTTTTTTGGTGAAAAATTTCTTTTTCTTTTTTAACATCTTCTATAAGTTTGTTATTATTTATTTAAGTTGTAATTTATATTCCAATATGTGAGATGTATTTGATTTTTTTTTTTTTTTTGGTAAATAGATGTATTTGATTAGTTTCAATAGTTCGATACGTATAGTCTTCTTCTTTTTTAAGTGTTACCTTCATCTTATTATGCAATAAATCATGTTAAATTATCATTTTACCGCAATTCCCACCTGAATATTCACACTCATTACTTTTTGAACTCGTTATTATATTCGATTAGATCACAAAGAGATGGGTCTTACCCCACAACGATTAAATATGGTCCAAATAAATGTGTTGATAAGATGAATGGATACGATATGATCTCAACTTTGTTATGTTGGATGGGATCTTCAATATCGTAACTCTGTGTTTTGGCTATAGTATAAGGGAGGTTTGGTACTTGCAAACATATTACACAAGTTCGTATTTGGTCGATGAGTTTAAATATATTAAAAGGAGATAATTATATATGGATTTTTTTAGTACAATAATAAGAATTGATTATATAATTTAATACAAATTATATAAATTTCTTACTACTGAATCAATCTCAGTGGGTTATTGTACATAGTTTAAATCTCTCCTTTTATAATACGCGACTTGACCCGATAGCAGCATGATTGATATACCTCCTGAATGGTTGGATTTGGTGCCTTTTATAGTTTACCTTCCGTGCGAGATACTTCTTGTTAAGGTATGATGCTCTTGCTTAACTAGAAACTAGCATTTTGTCGTTCAATGGTTGACTCATGAGAAGGTTTATCAATGCTGGGGACTTACTGGTTTGGGTGCCTTTTGATTGTTTAATAGTTTTATCCTAAGTTTTATGACTTGTTTGGATGAGTTTTTTTTTAAGTTGTTTCTCTTTAAAAAAACAAAAAAAAAAACACTTTTCACGTCACGTCGTTCATTTGAATGTCTGCTTTTTAAAAAAGCAGAAATAACGAAAAAAAAACTTTAAATGGAAAAAACATCTATCCTTTTAAAGAATAGAAGTTTATATCATTTTAGATTCTAACCGTTGATTTCTGTCCATCAACGGCTATAATCTATTAGATCAAATTTAGTGGGCCAAATTTATTATTAATTAATTAATAATTTTAATCCAATAAATTATAACCGTTGATGGACGGAAATCAACGGTTAAGATCTAAAATGATATAAGTCTACATCCTTTAAAATGACAGATGTTATTCCTTAAAGCTTTTTTCAGAAGCTAAAATTTTTAGCTTTTAAAAAAAACATAAGTCAAAAGTCAAATATTTTTTTTTTCAAAATGTAAATATTTTTATAAAAATATTTAGCTTTAATTTTTATAAAAAAGACTTTTAAAATAAGGAAGAGATATAAGCTATTTTTTCTAAAAAGCCAAACAAACGGGCTCTTAGTCTAATTTTTTATTTGTATGATGAGACTAATGATATCAGAATATTCTTGGATTCAAATTTAGTGTGCATTTTTTATTTATTCTTATATTAAAATTTAGAAATATATAAGTAATTAAGAATCTAAAATACGATGGACTCTTCTACTGATAAATTAAATTCAATATTAAATTATAAGTCACGGAAACAACATATAAGTGTGTAATTTTCAATCAAATAATTATATTGAATAATAATATTTTTATTAATTGTGATTGATGTTTATTTAATTAAATTATAATAATTTATTTAATTCACATTTGTTATACAAAAATTGTCGATGAAAATTTTAAAGTCATTTTAATGCCAAGATTTGAAATTCTATTAAAGAAACCTATAAAAGGACAAGACCATCCGACGTATTATATGCGTTAGGAAAATAACTATGGCTAGTCAATGCATGTACTAATTTTAAATTTTTTCATGCTTCTTTCACTATACGCTCTTCTATCTTTATCCTTACGTTTTTTCTTGGAAAAGTCTTGGTCAAAAATAATATTAAACGCTTATAGAGTCATGAAAACAATTGAAAGGCATCTAGATGGAAAAAAATTCATCTCTAATAGGACATATCCAAAGATGGAATAATAAGATCTCACAAATAGGAGAGAAATAGGGATGATACAATTTTTATCTTGATAAATTTACAGACGAAAAATAAACCTTTCTCTAATAAATCCAATTTTATGTGTAAATCTATCTTTAATGGGCAATGTTTTTATCATTTTACATGATATAGCATTGTCTTATCTCCAAAAAAAAAAAAAAAAGATATAGCATTGTCTTAGGTGGAGATATGATTAAATGGGTTTCACAATTAAAAAAAAAAATTGCTAATTTGAATTTTGATAGGTGTATAATATGAGATAAAGTTTCTCATGTAAGATGACAAAAGTATTTCTCATCCTTAATAGATAGAAACAAATTTTTTCCATTTCAAATTTTATCTCTATGAGATACAAATTCATAATTTCATCCCAATGTTACTAGTCAAGTGACGAATTTTTATTCATCCCTAATTTTGTCACTACATTATATAATAACAAAAATATTTCATTTAGTGATGAAATTCTTTCATCCCCAATTAACTTCTTTTTTGTACTGAAATATATTATTATTCATTTATTTACAAATAAGATTTATTATTATTATAAAATCTTTTAAAATATATCAACGTCACTAAAGTAATTGATGTATGAAGTATTAAAGCTTTAATCATTAAATTGAATAGTATTTAAATAAATTTATTTTATATTTACAATTTACTCTTAAAGCCATTTTAATATAAGGATTCTTTTTATTTCTCTATCGTTTCATTAATTATTCAATTAGTTATATTTTATTCAGACAAGATTTTTAATTCTATAGAAAAAACCATAGAAATGAAGATCATTTTACATATATATATTTTTTTTTGGTAAACATCATTTTACATATTTTATGTGTTAAAAGATTTACATATACTAATTTAAAGCTTACCTTGTTTCTTTCGATCTTACATGCATTTTTATCTTTATCAATAGTTTTTTTTAAATAAAAATAAAAATTGAAGTTGATATTACTAAAATGCTTATAGATATATTTTATTTTTATTTTTTTGGTAAATATTTTATTTTTATTAATGAGAAGATACATATCATGGGCGAATCTCTTCATGTTACTAAAGTAATTAATATATCAAATATAAAGCTTTACTCACTATACTAAATATGTATTTAAATTAATATAATTTATATTTATATTAATATAATTTATATTTTTTTAAAAAGATAAATATAATAACTATAACAAAGTATTTTAAAATTTATTACCTTAAAAAACGAAGTAATTTTTTTAAAAAGATAAATATAGATAAGCTCTAACTTTCTGTAAAATGTATTTTAAAATTTATTACATTTTTGTCATAAAATTATTAGGTGAAAAAGGTTTATCTCGTTTAATATAAAGGCAAACTACAAGCGTACGTAAATGAAATCTTATAATAATACTTACAAAATTAACATTTATTAGCTTGGAATAATTTTGTTTTATTTTACAAAAAAAGTATTGATTTTTTTAATAAGTAATAAAGTCCTCTAAATTCACTTGTGATCTCAGATTCTCTGCATGCTGAAATCTTAAATGAGAATTATTTGATATGTAAGTCTGAGAATATTTAGGGATAGTATATTTTTACTATCACTTCTTCTATTACCATTCCATTATCACTTTAATTATTATTGAATTAAAAGAAAAGTTGAATGAAGAGAGAGAAAAAAAATAACTTTTGAATCCAATGATGATTAAAATGGTAGTGGATTGGTAGTAGAAAAAATGGGTAGTAAAAATATCATATTCGAATATTTAATATGCTATATAGAAAAAGTTAACAAATAGTTGAAATATTTTAGTCAAATAAAGGTCATATCGAAAAGGGAAAGTGTCAAAAGTAAAAACTGTTGCATGATGCAAATGACACGAATTAAATTAGCAAAAGTCCGCAAGTATCAGAGTTCAATTCGATCACGATCATTACATTAGTGGCAATTACGCGGAATTGTGCCCTTTTACCAATATGACCTCTTTGCTTCACATGGACATGGTCCTAACCCATATCCGCATATTAAAAACGGATCCAAAACAATTGTACTGAACTATATTTTAAATCATGACTTACTTTCATTTGTTATCAGCTAGAAAAATTTATATTATCCAATCACAATTTATTAAAAAAGTTTGGATTCTTATTCTAAAAAATTAACTTTTTAAATAATTGACAGTCAAAAAAATTTCAATGCCAAATTGTAAATGGCCTATTTTTTTATTTTATTTTTTGGTAGGTGTAAGTGACCTATTTTAGTTATCAGCTAGAAAAATTTATATTATCCAATCACAATTTATTAAAAAAGTTTGGATTCTTATTAAAAAATTATAATTATTAAATAATTGATAGTAAACAAAATTTCAAAAACAGTGGCCTAATTTTTTATTTTTTATTTGGTATATGTAAGTGACCTGTTTTAGTATTAGACTTATTGCAAATTACCTTCTACAATTTTAATTTTATTGAATTATCTGCTTAAAATTTATCCATTTAATAATTTATTATTTATATCTATTATCTTTTCGATCGTTAGCATCAAACACGTCATTTCATTTTTTGTCGGTCAAATTCTTTGTAGCATTGATAACTAAAGTCGTATAAAACTTTAATATATAGTGAATTACAAACTCATCAACAACAATTTATGATGATTATGTACAGTAAATACATAAAAATCATTAAATCTTCCTATACAAGATGATTAAATCTAAATCGTCAACTACACAAAATCTGAATTAAGTACACGCAAATTCCTTCAACTTAAAGGCTAAAACTAAACAATAGCTAGCTTTGATTAGAGAATGTCTCTTTGACTATTCAATTTGGACAACTTTTTTTCTGAACAGAGAAAAATCATTTTGGATATATAAGTTGATTGGGTGTGTCCACTTATTGGTCGTTGCCTCATGCTTAGATCTTAAGATATATATAGTAAGCAGATTTCGTATTCTCCACATTTCAAAATGAATTGTATAATGATACGTGTTCAAAATGAGAATGTTTGATTAGCTTTGATTAATCAGGTTGCTTGGCATTGTTGGGAAATGGGACAAAAATTAAATTAAATTAAAATAAAGTACTTTCATGCAGTGGACTTAGGGACAAAAATAAAATATTAAAGTTGTAAGGGCTAATAAAACTAATAAGAAGGTTTACTTATTATAAATATTTTTGAGGAGGAGCTAATTATCACTAATAATAATTTATTATTATTATAATATTATATATAATAATCATAAATTAAAATTTTAAAAGAAGCGACCGCCAATCCATTCTCACTAACTATGTTATATAATTCTTATATTAAATTTTTTTATAGAACTCCTTAATATATATATATATATATATATATATATATATATATATATATATATATATATATATATAATTTATACTTTTATTTAAACGAGATAATCACAACTGTGTACATCAGAAAATAAAAAATTAATGGTGAGTATATTTTACAGAATATTTATTTGTATACTATAGCTTTATGATGTATGGTTTAGCCTCTACGGTAGGGATTCTAATTATACAATACAAAACAATTATGGAATATTATCATTCCTATCGGTATCAAATATTAGCAAGATGTTTTCAAAACAAGGGATATGTTGGTTAAGCTGGTTCCCCGATTGCAAGATGTTTTCAAAACAAGGGATATGTTGGTTAAATTGATAATTTTTAAAAAAATTAGTTTCTTAACGTTATTAATTATAATGGATAATTATGATAACGCGAAGTTAATCCAAGCTGATCCTATTTATTTTGGTAACCCAAGCTTATCCTATTTTTTTTGGTAACCCAAGCTCATCCTATTAAACTGGGCCAAGTTAAGCTAAAATTATTTTTTGTTTTAATTTTATCACCGTAGCCCCAATAGTTAGGCTATTGGGCCTGATTTGTTTTCTTCTCTCTCTCATGTTTTTTAAAGGACTCTTCTTAAAAAATTAAACTAAAATAAAGTTAAAGTTAACTTGGTACTTAACCCATAAAAATTTATTTCCCACACAAATTATTTGTTGAAAATCAAAATACTAAAACCATGAAATATTCAAGTTATTTTGGGCATTTGATAGAGGATAAAAAAAAAATTATCCGGTAATCATGATTCCCGAGAATATGATGGAAAAATGAGTTTTTCGAAAATGTTACCAAAAAATTGTTTGATAGGTCAAAATATTCTCGAAAATGTTGAGTTAATTTTCCTGATAATATATTTGATTATTTTTTCTAAAAAATGAATCTATATTTTCCCTTCATCTAGAATTCCTGAAATACCACCTGGTAAGCACGGACACGCTCCGACATGTTCGGACACGCGTCCGACACGCGGTCAACATTTAGGGACACGCTCCGACATGCTCGGACACACGTCCGACACGCGGTCAACATTTGGGGACACGCGGTCAATTATCCGATACGTCCGGACACGTTTTTCCGACACACAATCATCTTTTTCGGACACGCGGTCAACGCTCGGACATGCTCGGACACGATTTTTTTTTTAATTTTAATTTTATTTTGTTAACTAAATATAAAGGAAATAATTTATAAATTAATTTTTTTCTGTTATGAAATTTGACATGAAAAATTAACAAAGTAAGAATAATTATTTATATTTATGTTATGAAATTTAAATATATGATTGATTATATGACTTATTATGGATTGTTATATGTATTAAATATAAATTATATAATATATATTAAAAATTTATTTAATATCAAAATGTGTCCCAACGTGTCCAAATATGACATTTTTTAGAATTAACGTGTCGACGTGTCGTGTCTCATGTCCCATGTCTCATGTCCGTGTCCGTGCATCATAGAATACGGTCGGATGATATTTTGGTGATATTTTAGTTTAGAAATATACACAAAATGGAATCCTAGTAAAATAATTTTTCTAGAAAAAATTTCTCCAATGTGCTGTTAAACATGAGATTCTAGAAAACCCACCCTTATTTTTCCGTGTATCTAAAAATAATCCTCCTTTAAATCAGATCACAATTAAAATTTGTGTGAAGAAAATTTGTATTTTTTTTTTTATGTTAGACAATTTTTTACACACACAACTTTTTGTGAGACCCACAAGTTTTGAAGTAAAAAAAAAAAAACTCTGACACGCAAAATAAATCTCCATATAACACAATCGCTGTTAGAGCAAGAGGTCATCCTAGGAAGCATTGTGCGATTTCATAATTGGTCTACGAGACAAAGAAAATAATTTTTCTCAAATCGTGTATGCCACAAAATCAAAGATGGTGCTTGAAAAAAAAAAACGAAGAAGGTAAAAGCTGCTCATAATATTTCAATTTTTATTCATGAAAAAAGTTTTAAGAATTTATTAAGAAGAGAAGCCGAAAATAAATCAAGACTTACTTGAGTCCTTAAACTCAACTCATTTTGACATACTTACTTTTAAAATTAATATAATTATTGGGAAAAATGTTTATACAATTTATATTTTTTCTTTTAAAATTAACACACTTTACCCATATTATTTACTAAAATATTAGCTGGAATATAATAGATCCGCATGACCGTAGAAAGATAGCTCCTATATTAAGTAGGTATTCTATAGCTAACAATTAATTCCGAGTAGAAACAAAAATAACTTGTTGCAAATAGGAGACAAGTTTGGAGTCATCTCAAACTCGTATCAATCGGGATCATTGTCATATGAGTTCCTTTTATGTTCCTTTAGCTCTACGGACGAATTAACCAAAATAATGTGAACTAATATACTATCTAACACTGATATTGACACGGGACACACGACACGATATGACACGACACTTCAACACATTAATTCTAAAAAATATTATATTTTAACACGTTAGGACACGTTTTGATATTAAATAATATTTTTAATTTATGTAGTGCATATTATATTTAATATTTAATATTTAAAAAAATTATGAAATTAAACTTATAGTATGCATCAATTTTGCAAAAAAAAATAATATATCTCAAATATTTATATTAACTCAATAAAATGGTAATCATAATCCAACGAATCTAATAGTTAGAAATAAAAACTCAATGCAATGCAACTTTTGAATTTTTCTTTGAATTTCTATAACGTGTGTTGGAGTGTAGGGGAGTATCGGACACGACACGTTAGGATTTTTGAAGTGTCAGTGCTTCATAGCTAATATCTAAGGGTGCATATATATTTTTTTGCAGTAACTAATTATAATATGTATCATAGATAATATATGAGTTATATTTATCTTATTCAACATGAGATAAACTAAATTCCTACACACACGTAATAAAGATGCGTCCCACATCTATCTATTTTTTTCCAATTATTTGTGGGTCCCTCTTATAATTTTGTTTCTCTAACATAAATATAACCATCTCTAATAACATAAGAAAAATATTTCTCATAATATATAGTTATAATAATAATAATAATAATAAATTCTTTTCTCAGATATTATCAACCGTCGTGACAAAAAAAACATATGAATTAACTAAAATAATGTGAAGTTATATATATGGGTGCATTTTTTTTTGTTACTATTGCTGCAAAGAAATTTTTTTTGCTGCAATTGATTACACTATTACGGGTAATACATAATTATAATTGAAATAACAAAATTATTATAATTTTCTCTCCTACATTATAAGTTGACGTAATGAAGAAATTTTTTTTTACTATTATAATCATATACTACTAAAAAAAAATCTTCAGCCAAGGGAGAAGTATGTTTCCGATATCTATACGAGTATTGTCATACAAGGTTAAAAAAACACACACAACACACACACACACAAAAATAGGGTTGAGTTAAAAAAAAAAAGCATAGCAAACTTAAACGTGTTGAAGAATAGCAGGTATTAGCTAACACTAAACACTCAGCTACCTGTATTTTGTAGCCGTTTGTTTAGTTGAGTCAAATATCGTGTTCTGTACGAGTGTGCAGTGTCGCCACCAGTATTAGACAACAACATAAACTAAACAGACGTTGACACATAGATATCGAATCCAAGACCCTCTTCGGTTTTCGTTTTCCTTTGTTTTATTATTGAAAAAGTGTGTATCATAAGATGTAAAGTTGTATTATTTTAAGTGAGAGAGACATATAAAAAAAGATGTGAGAGTGAAAAAAAAATATAAAATTGTGGATCTCACGTCTTTGTGAAATAATATAAATTGTGTTATTAAAAACGACAAATATATTTTCCTTTATTGTTTGAATGTTTGTGTTGTTTCTTACCTTCCCCACGTTTTAGACCTCGCTTATATTTTTTCTAGCACAGTTGACACTGTCGCTTCAACCATTCACTTTGAAACACAGACAGATTTACTTTTTAACTTTCATTGTTCTTAAATTGATTGTCTCTCTCTCTCTCTCTCTCTCTCTCTCTCTCTCATATTTTGCTTCTTCCTTTCTCCTTTGAGTGGTTCAGTGATCAGTGAAAATGCAGTCTAGCCCTTTGCTTCTTGAGGAACCTATTAGGATGGCTTCCATCCTAGAGCCATCCAAGCCTGTAAGCATTTCCTTCTCTCTATCTCTTTTCTTTTGAAGTTTTGTTTTGTAAGTGCTGTGATTATGAGAAAGCAATCAACTTTTAGTGACCCTTTGACTGGGTGGCTTTGGTGATGATGCTTTTGATTGCTAAATGCTAAGGAATTTTGCAGATCAAGTTGAAAAATGACTGTGATTGATGAAATGAAAGACACTTTTACTCTGGCACAATTGGTGTTATTTATATACTTTTACTAGCTACTATGGGTTGTGTTGGTTCTGCTAATCTTGTCTTCTTTTAAGCACTGTGATTCTGAATAAGAGGTCTACTTTTGATAACCTACTTGTTGTTTTCATTTTAGAGTTTATGTGTGAGTATTGATGCTTTTTCTTTTGATTACTAAGGAATTTGGTAGATCGAGTTATAACGTGGATGAAATGAAAGACGCTTTTAATCTGACAAGTGGTGTTATTTTTATCTTAGCAAATCTGGGTTGAGTTAGAGTTTTCTAGTCAATTTGATTTGGAGTCCAAGCAATAGTGTGTTTTGAAATATTATTTGTGGTTGATTCTATGAAAAGGATATGGTGCTGGTTCTTCAAGCTTTGAGGAGAGGAAGTTGAAAAGTCTCACGAAATTGATGACTTCTTCTTCGTATTTATCTATTTATTTAATGGAAGGTGGTGTCAATTTAAGTTTGGAGGGGCGATGGTTTATGTAATTTACTCTTTGGGTTATTTCATTGTTTTCAACGTGCTGTTTTGGTGAAACAAAAGAAAATGTTAGACTTTGTGCTATGGAAATTAAATAGAGAGTTTTGACATATTAAAAGAAAGGGCACTTTTACATACATTTCGAAGAGAATTTTTGGTCCTTATTCAATGTAGGCTTTCATTTTTTGTGTCAATTTGGACTTCGATTGAAGTGTTTGAAATGCATTCTGCAGACTTTCTTTCCAGCTATGACAAAAATTATTGGTACACTTGGTCCAAAGTCACGATCAGTTGATACAATCTCTCGTTGCCTTGATGCAGGAATGTCTGGTATTTTTCTGTTACAACATTTGATTGTTTGTGATCGTTGTTTAAAAACTGATTGTAGGTTTTTTTTGTCAGATTGACCTCACTGTTTCTCCTCTTTCAGTAAAAGGATATTAAGATGGGGGTTTTTTGGTTTTCTTTTTCTTTTTCTTATTGCCATATTGTCAGAAAATTAGAATAGCGCACTCAATTAGAATCAACTGTGTTTTAGATTAAGTTGGAAGGTAGTAATTTCCCAAAAGGCATAAGTTTGAGGGGCAAGAAATACAAATAACCTATTTCCTTCTAGCTTATCTCTTTTTTTCATTTTTGGGAAAACACATATCATGAATGAATTGAATAGTTTTGTTTTGTTGTTCTTCCATTATGTTCCGATTTCTGAGTGGCCCTTTCATGTCCAACGTCTGCTTCTGAGTCATCAGTTTTGTAATCTGATTCTTCGTTTCTCACTATGTGCTAGTGGCAAGGTTTGACTTCTCATGGGGTGATCCAGAATACCACCAAGAGACATTGGAAAATTTAAGGGCTGCTATCAAGAGTACCAAGAAACTCTGCGCGGTAAAATTGTCACATGTTTTGCTATTTATTTATTTAACATACATACATGCCTATGATGACTTGTACATTAGCTTTTATCCTTAAATGTATTTTCCATATGTGCAAATACCTTCTCAAGGGTAATTAATGTAAGACGTACATTTTGGTCCAATTCCAGGTTATGCTAGATACTGTGGGTCCAGAATTGCAAGTTGTAAATGAAACTGATCGTCCAATTTCCCTTCAAGAAGACACATTGGTAGTCTTAACTCCGGATCAAAAGAAAGAAGCTACTTCAAATCTCTTACCAGTAAATTTTAGTGGGCTATCAAAGGTCAGTGTACCTTTTCTTTGTAGTTCATATTTATTGTGGTTTGCAATATATTTCTATTGAATAAGTCTGTTTGGTTCTGCCTATTTATGTTAAAGTAACTACATGCTTGTTGTCATCTTGCACTTGTGAAATTGGTTTTATCAGTTGTTCTATTGTTGCATCTTTGCGTTTAAGAATATACTGCATAAGGTGTTCTACATTCTTAACTGTGGCCCTGGAATGATTGGTTTGGGATCATCAATTTCTAGATAGATCTAGATATAAATTTTTTTCTTTCTTTCTTCATACTTTTAGGTTCAGACCAAGTTAAATATCATTCCATAATTAATAAGGATTTTCTATGGCATTTTGGATAATTCTGAATTTTCATTGTGGCCCTTTGAATAACTTAACTGCTCAAGTTCTTGAATTTCTTGACTGATCAGGCCTTTGTGCTACATTGCTTTTATAGATCGCTTTTTACTGACTGGCAAGAAGATATGCCCCATAACAGCATCTGATGTACAGAAACTTATTGTTTCTTATATTGTTTAAAATTTAAGTCTATCAGTTGTACTGGTACCAGCTATTACTAAATGCTCAAAAATAGAATAGATCAGCCATGTGTCAGATAAAGTTAGAGGATATCTGATATCTTTAAACTCACCGGTTGTAATACCTTTAGGCATGGCATCTTCGGAATCCCTAGTATCCTGATGGCAGATATGTGTTGGATTCTTCGGAATCCCATGCATCTGCTTACTATACCATTAAATTATACTGAAAGCTGAAAAAATCAATGAACTTTTGAAAGTTAGATGGATTCAGGATTTTGAATGATAGATTTCCCCAGGAAGTAGAGAACAAGAATTCTGTCAACAACAGTTCAACTGTGAAAAGGTTCAAACTTATTCTTTTCGAAGATTCCCAGCAGGGTTTTTTTATTCTAGCCTGAATATCCCAATAATTATTTAGTAATAGCTAATTATTTTTTTCGTATTTTTTTTTTGGCATCAGGAAGAGACATGCCAAAACAATTATAATATATGCTAATCATAATTTTCCGTATGATAGTAATCAAAGGATTTTTATACTAAGTCATGTGCTCATTGGACTTTTTTTTCCCTCTAACTTATAATCTTATTTCTGCCTTTTGTTCTAAGTGGCTCTACAGGGTTGTTATGAGAGTTTGTGGCACTTCGTCTTTACTTTTTATATTTCTCATATTTAATTTGATTATGTGTACAATGTGGTGTCTGCTTAACTAAGGTGTTCATAATTGTGCAGGCTGTGAAGAAGGGTGATACTATTTTTATTGGTAAATACCTGTTCACAGGAAGTGAAACAACTTCTGTATGGCTGGAGGTAATGCAATCTTGGATTGACTAGTTCAATCTTCAATGCTTGTGCAAGTAGTTTATTCTGATTAAGTGATTATCTTAATAAGTTCAGTTGCGTATGTTATTGGAATATTTTTCTTTTGGCCTCCTTAGGGTATGTAATTTAGTTATAGGCTAGCTATTCATCTATACTATTTATAAAAGCTTGATGATCAGAGATGCTCATTGAAATGCGGTACCTCTAAGTGTACTATTGTGTGTTGGAATTGCAGGTTTAGGGTTAGAGAAGAAGGTAAAGAAAGAAAAGCAGCTAACAATAGTATACTCGTTAAGTGATCAGTAAACAAATCTCTAACTTAATACTCTTATTCATACTAATAATTAGTTCAAGTACTAGTACATGCCCAAGCCCACTAACAACAAGACTAATATAACAATATCTTAACACTATGCTGTCCATACTTTTTGTATTGTGATAACCCAACTTTTGTATTGTTACAAAATTTAAGAATGATAAGCATCCATTCTTTATGTTCTTCAAAGCCATAAAACAATGGAGAAAAAATATTCGAAACTTCTCTATTGATATATTTTCCCCTTAGCCTTTCTACTTGAAAGGTTCGTATATATTTTAAAACTGAATTTCTCCAAATTATTTTTTGGATCCTATAAATCTATAAAATTCCATTCTAATACTTGAGTGATGCACATTGAACATATGTTTGAGGATAGTAGTTCATTAAAGAGATAACATATATAATAATAATACTATTGATCCACCTTACCACAATAACAAAATTGTAACATCCCCACCTTTAAAAGAACCGCTTCCCATGAACTCCCGACTTGCGAGTGTAGGCAAAAGAGAAATCATTATACGTAGTCTTACCCTTACATTTTTTGCAAAGAAGATAATATATGGTAATCATGTACATAAAATTTTCATTATCACAGGTATATAGATTATGGACATTTACAATATCAAGTTCTATTCAATTCCAATATGAAGCACATAAAATGGGAAGTATTTTTACCAGGATTTTATATTATTTTAGTATTATATCATTTTTTTCATTCTTATTAGATGTAGCTTTTGGAAGTTGATTCTTGAAAGAACGAAGTTACTCAAAATTGCAAATAGAGGATATTTAATTATTTGGATTCCAGATTTGCATGATTTAACATTTCTAGTAGGCATTGCCTTATATTTATTTACATTTCCCTCTTTTCGTACTTGACCTTTTTTATCATTCTTCTCTCTCTTTATATTATTTTATTAGTCTATATAACTGCTGTATAATTGAAAGTTTGTTTTGCATCAAATAATGGACTTGCCACATTCACGCTGCTTTTTTGCAGTTAGCTTTCTAGGAAGCATTATATGAAACTGAGTGCAGATAGTAGGATAGTGCTGATACTTAAAATCAGAATTATACTATTTTTATTACTGTCAGTCAAGTAGTTTTGGTTTCACAATGCAGGTCAGTGAGGTGGATGGTGATGATGTCACTTGTCTCGTAAAAAACTCTGCCACACTCTCTGGGTCATTGTATACTTTACATGTCTCTCAGATTCATATTGAACTTCCTACTCTTACTGATAAGGATAAGGAGGTAACAACAAGAACTTTGTGTGCTGAAAGTTGTGAGATTGACATAATGTGGTTTAGTAGCCAATATACTTTAGTTGCTTGAGAATGAATGTTTCAATTATTATATGTATTAATGGGGAGAATTGAATTGTATTTTGCTGTTGAAAGTAAGCTTGATTTAATCAATGCTTGAAACTCTTAAATTTATGTTATAAAATGGGTATCTTTCTGTTTGTCTGTCAATATGGAAAATGGTTTATTTATTTGGCAATCCAAAATATTAAATGTATGTGTACACTGTTTACTCAACAGATGTGGTAAATTATTTTATCTGCACCAATCACAAAAGTATAACTGGTTGGTGTTGCCCCTTTTCCGGTCACGAATAGGAAATAACTTTTTGTTATTATCTTGTAATTTTATGAATCTAAATGTTCCTATTGACATTTTACTCTCTAACTCAGGTAATAAGCTCATGGGGTGTTCGAAACAACATAGACTTCCTTTCATTATATACACGGCACACTGAAGATGTTCGCCATGTAAGGGATATTCCTGATAGGTTTTATAACACTGTTGGTTAAAGTGAATCATTTTCTTTTTTAATTTTCCTCAGCATAAAAAAATAAAAAAAAGGAAAGAAAAACTAATGCCTGAATTTTTCGTTTGCAGGCCCGTGAATTCCTCTCAAAATTTGGTGACCTCAAGCAGACACATATTTATGCAAAGATTGAAAATATAGAGGTAAGAAACTTCAAGATCCTTTTAACAATATACTCTCCGCTTCTATAACAGACAAATGCAGTAGTTTGAGATCCTTTGGTGAGTGCGCATAATTGTGATTCTAAAATGCATCTTTCTTCTGTAAAATTCTTAAAGGGAATAAAACATTTTGATGAGATATTGAGAGAAGCAGACGGTATCATCGTCTCTCGTGGAAATTTAGGGATAGACCTCCCACCTGAGAAGGTCAGCATTTACTTCTGGACAGAAAAATTATATGTGATTTACTTACAGCGAGATAATAGTTGCTATTATATGTTTCCATTTTGTTTAGTTGTAGTTTTCAGCATCACAAGGAGATTTGTGTCTGCATATGGTTTTTACAGCATTCCTTTCTCTCTCCAGTATAAAATTTTACTTAAATCTTGCATATTATGGATTTGACAGGTGTTTTTATTCCAAAAGGCTGCTATTTACAAGTGCAACATGGCTGGAAAGCCTGTTGTTGTCACACGTGTTGTGGATACTATGACTGATAATCTAAGACCTACTCGTGCTGAAGCAACTGATGTTGCCAATGCAGTGTTGGATGGTAAATTTTTTCCTGATCTGAATTCCTTTTTGTCATATTTGGTGAATCCTGTGTGATTTATTTTGATTATGATCGTGTCTCTCGCATTTAATAATACATATCATGTTTCTGTTATTCCATAATATTCTTTAGTTTATTCCTTAATATTCCGTTACCTATTGAAGGGGATCTGTGGCACGATTTATGTTGTCGCATTGTGATCCGGAGGTCACGAGTTCAAATCACGTAGTCAGCCTCTTGCAAATGCAAGGTAAGGCTGCCTACTATAGACTCTGCATAGCGCAGGAGGTTTATAGCACCTGATAGCCCTTTTTTTAAATTGTGTTCATCACATTATGTATAATATGCCTTGCACCTTTCATGTCTAAATTTGTTTTCTTCTTTCTTTTGGATCAGGCAGTGATGCGATTCTCCTTGGGGCAGAGACCTTGCGGGGATTATACCCTGTAGAGACCATTTCTATAGTTGGAAAAATTTGTGCTGAGGTAGGTTTCTGCTTTACCTTTAAATAGTCCTATCACACTTTTCACCATAAAAAGTATATTCCTCACTCTGGTTAGGTATTTGGGGTAAAGTTCCCTTTAGTTATCTTGTTAAAAACATGTTTCAAATTTGTTTCCTGGTGCATATTGGATAATTTATGGCTGTGCCCTGCTTCCAGTTCACAAAATCATTTGTGACTGTGAACATTCATTTCCTTGGTCATAGCCCTTCTTGATAACTTGTTTTGCTTCTTGTTATAATGGTAATTGCTGCTATCCACAAAATGATTTAATTTGTTTTACGAATTTGTTAAGATATAGTTTAATTAAAGATATTATCTCACTTGCATATTTTGTCTTGGCTATTCATAATTGTGTAATTATATGCTTTTCTTTGATCTTTAAAAATCTGCGCCAACAAATTTGAAACAATCTTTCTCTTCTATTTTCTGTCTTGCTTTTCCCTCGTCTTGGTGATGTGATCTATGAAACAACTTGTTGAGTTTGAAAACATTATACAATGCTTCCTGTTTTCGGTGAAGTGTCAAGATTACTTCCCTTCTCCGGATTCTTCTCCAGCCCCACCCCCTAAAAGAAGAAATGCTAGCTGAAATTAATCAGCTGCTATGTGCAGGCAGAGAAAGTTTATAATCAAGATATGTATTATAAGAAGGCTGTCAAATGTATGGGAGAGCCAATGAGCCACTTGGAAGCAATAGCATCCTCTGCGGTACATTTCTTGGTTGCACAACTGATTTTTTTTTGGATTGTTTTATGATTTTTTTTCCACCAACATTCTTGTATTCACTTGCTCAAAGGATTGTGTACTGATGGAAGAACATCTTGGGAAGTAAATTTCTTTTTGCTGAAACATACAGGTTCGAGCAGCCATTAAGGTTAAGGCCTCTATTATTATTTGCTTCACTTCATCCGGAAGAACTGCAAGGTTTGATTTTATCTCCTTCTATGATTCCCCTTTGTTAAAATAACTTCTCATTTTTTGGGGTTTTTGGTGCAGGATTTCACATTTGTTGATTTCTTTCTTTCAGTAATTTAGTTCCATGTTGGATTTAAGTCATTTACAGTCATGTTCTATTCTGCTATGGTTTTGATATATAATATTGTGTGTCTATGTAGGTTGATTGCTAAATACAGACCAACCATGCCTGTGATATCTGTTGTCATTCCTCAATTGAAGACAAATCAACTCCGGTGGACATTCACTGGTGCTTTTGAGGTATATAATTGACATTAGCTTTACTATTGTATTGGCCTAAGAAGCACCGATACTCCTTAAATTTTTTTCCAACGTATCCGATACGCGTATCGGACACGTATTGTTTGGTAATCGGCATCCTATATCATCGAGAACGTATCGAAAACGCCGTATCGGTGCTTCATAATTGGCTTCTTCTACCACTGATAAGAACTTTAGTTCTTGATAAAAAGTTTATAAATAGTTTTATAATTTTTGTGCACATCTTATCAAACTATCTTGGATAAATTTCCTAATCTCCACGGGATCATCAATTGGTTTTACGTAAAATTTGATATTTTTTTGGACATTCATTGTGTAAAAGAACAAGGTCAACTTGAATGTTTTCTTACTTGAAATGCATATGAAAGTAGGTGTTTCATCAGTTGTTTTTAATTACTGAAAATCTACCTGGCCATAGGGTTGACATTTTGTCCTTTTTAAGTATAATATACTGATCAAACAAGTAATGCTTTCAAACCTCCCTGCAGAATTGTTAACATGTGTGTGTTTGCTTTCATTAACACGTGAAGAAGCATTTCTTATGCCAAATACTTGATTTGATAGTGAAAATGGTTTTAAAAAATGCTGTTGTTCTATGCCTTAATGCATGTTTCTTTGCTGCTTCAATTACTATTGCTTCAATAAATGTACCGTTTTGGGTTGAATATTATAATGAAAAAGACTTTTCTTAAATAAATTCAATTAAATTAAACTGAAAGTTTGTCTTTGCTTGACTTGCATTACAAAATTTGATATTGAAATTAATCAGTTCTTGCTATCTGTTTCTTTTTATGGCCCTATGGCAGGCTAGGCAATCACTTATTGTGAGGGGTCTTTTCCCTATGCTGGCAGATCCACGTCACCCGGTAAGAATTATTTTATAGTGATGTAAAATGGGGAAGGGGGAACCAATGAAAAATATAAAAAACACTCAAATTCAAATTCAATATCTAAAATCTAAAAACAGATAATATGCTTTATATAAGGCTAATCAAATAAACCTAATTCTACTAGCTTAACTCAAGACTCAAGAAATCCAAATTCAAAATGGGAAATAAAATGCTAATCCAACTAGAAATAAGATATTCCAAGGCCCCCAACCAAAACAATTACCCCTAACCCTAATTAACATTAAAATCCCTAATTACCAGATTAAACCTATTAAAAAATCAACTTCATTCTACATGTCCCATTTTTTTTACGTGACAGGACAATTATTGGCACACCCAATTGTCTGTTTACACTCCTGATAACTACTGTTACTTTTAAAATCTTAAATTGCCCTCAATTAAATATTTCTTTATTAAGGCCAATCCTTAATTGTATGAGGAAGGTTATACTTACAACTAACCTAATCACCATTGATTTCCTCAATTAACGGTTATAATTTATTGAAAATTATATATCACATTTATTAATTAATTATTATTTTCAATAAATTATAACCGTTAGATTGAAAATCAACGCCCTTAGAGGGGTATGGAAAACACTTAGCTAATTTTTTTGGTGCCCACCTATTGTTGCATATATATATATATATATATATATATATATATATATATATATCATAACTATATTTCTATTTGTATATTCATATTTAATTAGGGACAAATCAGGAAATTGAAATTAAAAGCAATTAGTGGGATTGAAAATAGACACAATCGAAAGTATCAATAGGTTGCCCTGTTCTATGATATCACTTTTCCTGTCCTTCGCTTTCTCTTTTCATAAGGAATTCTATGATTATGAATCTGATATATAGGATTGGGACTCAAGTAAACCAATTTGATCATTTTTTATTCCGTAAATTTGGGGTTAGCCATTGCAAAATATAAAAATGATTGTTATTTAGTATTGCTAAGATATGTTTGTCATATTGCACTTAAGAGTTGTTAAACTTAAAGTGATTTTGTGACTTGGGTGCAGGCTGAGTCTAATAGTGGAGCAAATGAATCAATTTTGAAGGTTGCTTTAGACCATGGCAAGGCTTTTGGGGTCATAAAGCCACATGACCGAGTTGTTGTTTGTCAGAAAGTTGGTGACGCATCAGTTGTGAAGATTATTGAGCTCGAAGATTAGAACTTTCATGTCATTTGAGGGTGCATGATAAAACTCCTTCTGACGCTTTGATTCTTGCATTTTATGTTTTATTTAGTAATAAACACACTAAAGACACATATTATAGAGGTAGCCGAACACTTATTATGCTGAATTGAGTCATGAAATCCAGTTCTACTAGTTATTGAGTGATTTAGTGTGGCTGTGCAGCTTCTCCTTTTTTGTATTTGGTATTGAGTCCTCTGAACAGTGGGAAGGAAATTTTGTTGTTTTATTGTTTTTTGAGACAAAAGCAGGTTTGAACAATGATGGTATGAAAATTGAAAAATGTTATATCAATATTTTCTGAAACTGAGTTTTATTTATTTATCTTTTATTTTTGGGGTTTGGTAGTTAATTCTTTTTTTAATTTATTTTTTCCTTATCTTACCTCGAAAGCTATTTTCCCATAATACCATTTTTGTTAACGAGATGCAATGATGCATAATTCTACATTTTTTTTAATCATACTAATTTGGGTGATATATTCGTCACTGGATTCATACTACTGCTACTACTATTATTATTTACTCAAAAAATTATTAAAATACATGTCCCTCTCCAAAATATTACATACAATGGACATTCGTCAGTCATTGTGATTAATATGGCGCGAAAATTTCGCCACGAGTGATTTCTAGCAAACTTAATTTAAAAGTCATTTGAATCATAGTCTGCTATTATATCTGGTAATGCATGTCGCATATGTGGCCTGCAATAGCTAAATGTGTTTATTCGACAAGAGTTTGTTACTTACCAAAAAAAGAAAAAGAGTTTATAATTAAAATCTTTTCGAGAGAGCTTTTAAAATAAAAATGAGTATTTTCTAAAAATTAAGCTAAACAAACGTGTATGAATATTTGGCCAAAAAGTTGAGCAAGTTTAAGACATGGAGTGATGCAAGGAAAGATGGACTTTAAGTTCAGGATGAAAGGGTATGAATGAAATCCAATTCCGAAATCAAGTAATCCTCAAAGGTTCATTATCGTTTGAGTTGTGGGTCTGGGACGTGTTGATATGTTGGCTTGTTTTATTAGCAGGCCATCCAAATTTGTAACTGAAATTGGTTATCTTCTAATGGATTTAATTGTAAAACAAAAATGGATGAATCACTTGCCACTTTGCAGAAATCCTTTTTGAAACCAAAATTTAAATATTCTTTTGCCAAATTTCTGTTGCTTTTTAATCAAATAATAAACTTAGTTTATCACATTTTAAATTAGTTTATCACATTTTTTCGGTGATACCGTTATTGATAACATTTTAGGGGTACTTTCAATTTTAGAAGCATTGGCAAACAAACAATTTTAAAGAAAATAATCAACTAAAGTTCAGATTTATGAATGCTAGGGATCAACTTTACTTGACAAATTTGTAGAAGAAAAATGGAACTCGTCTAGAGCTTGAATAATAAGACAGTTCATCTATTATTTTCTAATAAGTCAATGAACGGGCTAAAGTCAAATCTTTGGCTTTAATCTGCCGATGGCTAAGTTTCTGTAGCTATTAATAAAGTTAAATGAATCAAATACCTTCATCTTTTCAAGTGCAATTCAATGACGGAATGGAAGGTGCTACCTTGAGTTGCATAAACGTATTCATCAATGAATTGAATCCTATATCCAGACTTTGATGGGAAGGTTTAAGCACAAATTCCCCATCATCAAATCTAACCGCAAGGCCAGAACAGCCTAGCATGTGAACATTGAACCAAAAGTACCGATTGTGACAAATCTTCCCATCACTTAAGTCGGATATGCAGCACATGAAAGGAATTTTTATTCATCAAAATGTTGGTATGTCTATACAAAGCTGTATTAAAACATCAAAGGGCATCAGATTGCCTAATGAACAAAATTTCCAACATGCTTGAATCTCAATCGTTGGAAACCTAATTTTACATGGTACTTTGACAGGTATTTTCTCAGGATATTTGGTAACTAGACCCAAGATATTATTTTCCAAAAACTGATAAGGCACAACAATCGAAAACTTTCAGATAAAAAAAAAAAAAAAAAATACTCCCCGTTAAACCTGACTAGCGAGTGTGGGGTGAAGGAAATCTTTATCTGAAAACTTTCAGATAAGTAGATAAAATTATAAATGACAAAAATGGTGCTATGCAAGCTTGATCCAGGTTGGGGTGAATCTACTTGATTAGTCATGAGAAGTTCAATCAAGTAACAGGAACATTTGCTGCATGTCATTATAAAAGAAGTCGTCTTATGTCACTGAAGTTTGACTGCAAAGCAGAGAGAAATGCACCTGCAAAATATAATTAAACCACATTTTAAAACAGTGTAACTTGGTGAATCACAGCAATAAGGGATCGTAGGCGTTACTTAATATGTTTCACACCAAGGTCTCTTCAATAGTCAATTAATTATTAATGAGAAAATGACATTTTGTACGGCTTGGTGAAGTGTTCTATTTCCGCTTTGTTTTAATTAACTAAATATCAAACTAATTTAACCAATAATTTATCCACAATTAACCAAGATTTATCAGAATGTAGGTATATTATAGGTTGACTATATGCATACAAAAACAATCTACGAACTGAAATGGAAACTTCTTCACCAGTGGTTAATTATGTTTGTTTTTTGAGTTAAATTATGTTATTATTTAGTTAAAAAAAATTATATCAGCTGACAGGAAAACATCTTAGCGAGCTGAACTGGCATTTCTTATCACGTGCTAACACGTAATTGTATATGCAAAAATTATTCCCGTGTTCATTAACTGAATATATGGCAATTGATTTTATTCTATTTTAGCTGCTTTAATCCCAAGCAGCTTTGCAACTTCTCAAACCAGAAGGCATGGATGTAAGAGTAATCAAACTTCTTTCTACTTTCAATTGGCTAACTCGAGTTCTAATTACACATACCTCCAACTTTGCCATCAAAAACCCGATGATCAGCAGACAATGTTAAGTTCAACTTAGTGGCAACTGATGGCTTCTCAATTCCTAGCAAATAAAAATCAAAGTCAAAACAACTTAAAATTTTAGCAACAAAATGACATTGAGAACATCCATAAATTTATACCATCAGCTCCAATTACTGGTTCCACAACTTTGTTGCCTCTCCCTACCGCAAGAATGCAAGCCTGCAGCATTCGATAAACAAAATAATAGAAAGCCACAGTAATAAGAAGCAACAAAACACTTTGAACATTTTAAAATCCAGTCCACTAGGGGTCAGCAAGTTGGGTAACTATTCTCATACTAATAAACCACGCATTCTGAAAAGATTTTCAAGGTAACATGTTTTCATCAAATGTACGTTCCTGGAACAAGAATGGTAAACCTGAAATCCATTGTACTCTTTCCAGTTTTTTCCCCTCTTTCTTCTATAGTCAATCATATTAGGAATTAGCAGTCCTTGGTTCAAGGTGATGGTTTGATTCTTCATTGTCATTGTATAGAGTACAAAAAATAGAATTTTGCTTTGTCTTTACCAAACAAAAGAAATTGGGAAGTCAAAGAATATGAATAATTTCATGAAGGGTCTGCAACTAAAGTGACTTTTACGAATATCTCTAAACCTGAAATCTCCAGTTCTCTTCTCTTTCTTCTTTCTTTTAAAGAAAATCAAATTAGGCAAGAATCATCCAGGTTCACTATGACAGTTTGCTTCTCCGTTGATGTAGTAAATAGCATATTAGAAAAAATATAAGTTGGTTTTTCATCTTTATAAATAAGCCTTGGAGCAGCAGTACAGTTGCTTCTTTGTGATTGAGAAACAACCTCTTTGTAAAAGTGTAAGAGTAAGATTTCGTACAATCAACCCATATCCTTATCTTTGCAAAATCAAGGAACCTTGTGTACTGGGATTTGCCATTTATAAGTGAATAAAGTAGTGAGTAACTGAGTAATTACAGTAATAATTAATTGCAACACATGCATAATATATGTAAAATAATTTTGTAGAAACTTATTTATTAAAAAGTTTTATGAAAAGAAAAGTTATATATCACTATCAATCTATTTATAGGTGAGTGACTAGAATTACATTGATTGCAAGCAATTATTATAATCTTATATAAGGCTAGTAAATTAGATGTTACTAGTTCTAGGCGTGTGCGTGTGTGTGTGCGTGAGAGAGAGAGAGAGAGAGAGAGAACGAACCTGTGGAGGGTTTATAATGGCACAAAATTTATCCACAGGAAACATTCCTAAGTTTGAAATGCTGCATAAAGGCAATGTATAAAGCTCTGAATTATTTGTTTTGGCATAATATTTTTTTTTTTTTTTAAAAGACGATAAATTGGGAATTTACGAGCTTGTACGACAGTATATGTAGTAAACTAACCTAAAAGTTCCCCCTTGGAATTCCTGTGGCATCAACTTGCCTGCACGTGCCTTTGCAGCTAGTTCCTTGACCTAATGTACCAATAAACTATCAAAGTTGTTCAAGAAGAAAACAAGAACCCCACTTTCCAATATTTTAATTTACTAAAAAGGACCGTGAATGCTTAAATTTAACACAAACAGATGAGAAGTCCAAATAAAGTCATTAAACAAAAACCTACATGAATGACTTAAAATTACCTCTGTGGAGATCGCAGATATTGTCTTGTGATCAGCATTTTTTATTATTGGAGTCATCAAGCCCTGTAGCCACACAAAAGGTTTGAGTGCTTTGTAAACGAATACTGAAAATTAAACACCATCAATTACCTTTTCAGTGGCAACTGCTATGGATATGTCAACAGAATCGCATAAAATGACCTCACCCTTCTCAGCATTCCAGTATGCTGCCATAATGTAAATTGGATTACAGCAATAGAAATTTCTATGGAGAATTATTCAGTTTTAAGAGTAGGCAAGCAAATGGGAAAAAAGTAAAGAGCAATGACAGGGATATGGACACTAAAGAATGCAAGATGCCAAGAATGTAACATATATCACAATCTATCATCGAACTATTTGATTGTTTGTCAATTATGTATCTACTTTACAATATTTTAACACTCGACTTCAGCATGTGAAAGAATAAACAAGTCAATGACGATTACTACTGGCTGGTTGGGTTTATATAGATAATTTAAGCTCATCTACTCCAAAATAGGTATGGCATGTTGGGTATAAAATCCAAAGAAATGGACAAAAATGTAAAGAGCAATGACAGGTGTAAAGAAGGTAAACAATGCACCAGGAATGAAAAGTATCCAAGTCTATAAACCAAGCACGGGATTGTTAAGACAATTGTATAAAATATACCCATGTTGTAATAGTTTTAACACTTGATTACAGAACTGTGGAAGAGTATTTAAAAAAGCAGCAACGGTTAATGCCAGATGGCTCGATTCATATGCAAGAATTTAGGCACATTTATGACTTCAAAACAGACTTCACATGTTCAGCATAAAATCAAAACATACTAAGGGCACAGTCAAAGAGGCTTGAACGAGAATAATCATTAACTTGGTAAGTTAGAATTTGGCTATGCAAATCTTAGTTAAAAATTAATTGGTATCTGTTACAATATCAGGTTATTCATGTGTTAGAAGCCTAGTTATTTTAATAATCGTTGGGTTATTGATGGGCTTCGCAGTTTGTATATCAGAGAAGGAAGCCAAAGAAAAAGGCCCATGACCAAATGATCGTTGTGAGGGTGCAGCCTGTGACAATGATAACAGAAATGAGAAAGTGGAGGGGAGAGAAAATGAGTTAGTTATAGGAGAGTACTGGGGGCAAGCTAGGAATGGGGAGGGGGAGTTTGCTGGTAATGGAATTGTGAGTGGAGTTGGTTATAGTGTGGAGGCAGAGGAGTGTGGAGGGGTATGTATGAATTGAGACTATTCTGAAATAGGGAATTGGGAACTTTTGGGTATTGTAATCGTTAATCTTATTCTTCCACATATTTGTTTGATATTCTCTGTATTAAGTGCTTGCTTTTCTGGGTATTGCATTGAATTCCTGAAAGTAGCTAGCCTCCAGTTGTCTTGTTCTTATTAATATACATTTCTGGTACAATTAATTATGCTAGTTGTACATGGCCTGGATTATTAGTATAAATATTAGTGCTTTAGGTGATATGTAATCCCACTATAAATTTTCAATGAGGTTGGTTGTCTTCGCTGGCCTTGCATAAGAGTATGTGTTACAACTCAGTACCAATTCACAAGATAATGGAAAAGGAAATACTAAAATGAATTACTGTTATGAAATAGCTAACACCAGTCCACGATTGAAGACCCTAAAATGGAAATCGGAATAAGGAAATACTTACAAATCACGTTGCAGTGACTAGATTACATGTAGATGGACAGAAAGGAAATTAAAGAAAGAAAGGACGACACCTAAGTAATGGCCACCCAGAAGTATTCGAGAGCTTCTGACTTCTCTCACAAATGCCCAAGTCCACTCCCAAAAAAATGTCCAGATCCCCCGAAATGAAGCCTCTTGCTTTTTGATATAAACCTTTGTCGGATGCTACACATGTGTGACTCTAACAAACAGATTTCCCCCTAACTAACCTTTGCTGAGTCAGCATATACAATTGAGAGCAATAATCCCCTACATCTCTTCTTTCATAAGCCCTCACAAACGTATCAGCGTTCATTTTCCTAATCTAAACTTTTATGTACAAAAAAAATAAAAAAAATACATCATATAAGAAGAACATTTGGTGAGTGAAATATAATGTTTCTCTCATCCATTCATCTTCCATCAAATCCTATTTTTTATTTTTTTATTTTTTTATTTTTTTTGGAGGGGGGAATCCTTATGGTTTCAACATTGTATTATTTTCCATGATCTAATCGCATTCCTATTCTTCTGTTGAGTTTAAGAAATATGGAGTTCCTTTCTTTGGTTTTCACCCTGCTTTAGTGTTTGGTGACTGTCACTTTTTCAGGCATGCTTTTCTTGTCTGCCACAGTTGCTGTCTCCGATTCTTGCCTTTTCCTATATCTGACTGGTGATTTGATCCAACAATAGGAATTAAAAGGTTCCAAACTATAGGAGCCTGAAGTTTCACATCAATAGGCCTCTCCATGCGCTACCACTAGTGACCTCTCTCCGACAACTTTATGGCCACACACCAGGCACGTGATGGTGTGTCCAACTGTTTGTCCACCTTTTCTAGCCATTTCTTCTCTAAGCCAGGTATACTCACTCATTCATCAAAGCCAAGGCCTTTTTTCCCCTTCTGACCCAAGCTTATGTTCACCTCTTTCTCTTTATGGCTACCATGTGTTGTTTAGCCGTTGGTTACTCCACTATCTTAGTATTAAAAATGTTTTTCTTCAATGGAAGCCTGTCAAGAAGTTTATATGGGGTGTGGTTGCTTGAGTTGGCTTGAAACAGGCTTCATGGGTGTAGTTTGGAAGGTCCAACGCAGTTAGCTCAACAGTTTGGCATGATTCACAACGAAGCAGATCATTTCGTTTTCCATTGCCATTATTCACATAATTGGAGCATCTATCAGATTTATGTTGAAGTAATCAAGTCTTTTTGTAACCAGAACTAGAACCCATAGTTAACACCGATAAATAAAAGATGCTTTGAACAAATTGTCGGAAACAAGATGCCATTGCTTTCTATACTCCATAAAACAAAAAATACTACATTAACTTTAAAGCATATGTGCAATAACAGGGAAAGGAAACCCACAACTCTAAATAAAATAATTATTTTGTGATGGGAATTCCCTCTAATTTCCTATGACAATTATATGCAAACCTAACCAGAATGGATAGAACAATCAGAGGAAATTATTTACCGTTTGCTTCTGGTACATTTCTGAGAGCAGCTGCCACAACTTTGATAATAATGTCATTCACTGAAACTTTAACGTCATACTGCTCTGCAATCAAGGAGCAATAAAGAATATATCGGTTTGCAAATGTACCATGATCAAGAGGATAACATCTGACACATGCCAATGAAAAAATTTATTACTGGTCATACCTTGAAGATCCTTTCGAAGGGAAAGAAGAGGATCCAGTGTAACATCTGACACATGCCAATGGAAAATTCATATCAATTGGTCAATACACAGATTAATTTGCAATAATATGCCAGGCATAAGGGGATAAAAACCTGATGATACATATAAGTGTGGTGTATTTTGTTTTGATTCCAATAACCTCTTGGCAATCACCTGCAGAACAGTCAAAATTATTTGCAGATAAGTCATCATATATTGAGGGGATGAGTGGAAGGAAGCATAGTTGAAACTTAACCCTTCAATAATTATCCATTTTACCAAGTATTCATGTGATACAGAAATGTAAATAGAAAGGATAGAACATCCAAAATCAGTCAGAAACATTCTTTAAAATGAGCTCTGTATCACTGCATGTATACCAACGGCCAAGGATTTCTGTTTGGAAAAAAAGGTGTGGAACATACTAGATAGAGGCCATAAAAACAAACTTGACCCATATTAGGTCTAACAACAAACATTCCCCCTTAAGTATTCGAGCAACCAACTTCAACCAGAGACACAAAACAATGGCTGCATGGAATCCCTATTGAATACTGTTCATATATCCTTATTTTGCATGAATAATTTTCATTGTCATGCAACATGCTCCCTGAAAGAACTGAAGAACCTTATTCGTGTTTAACTGAATATTCAATGGACCTACCTTGCGAATTTGACTATTAGGAAAATCTTCATAAGCATCTTGCTGTTTTAAGTCAGGCTTTGACTTTTGTGAAGCTACAACTTGCTGATGACTTTGAGATGGTGATGCCTTTTCTTTAAACGAAGTAGGTTTGGGAGACAATTTTCCAGACTTAATAGCAGAAAGAACATCCCCTTTCAGTAGGGTGCCATAAGGACCAGATGCATTCAACGTTGATGCATCCAATCCATATTCGGTAATTAGCAACTTTGCAGCTGGACTGATTCGTTTTGTATTGCTTTTCTGTGCTTTGACTTCACTCTTAGTGTCACGTGGGGTGGCCTTCTCCGGTTGGCTTGCTGAGCTGCTGCTAATAGAACTCTTTATAGCTTCAATGTCACTTGCATCTTCAACCTTGTACAACAGCAGGCAGCATCAGTGCAAGGGAGGGATAACAGTTTGGTAAACCAGCCAATAAATATATATGATATGGCCAGACATTTGCTTGGTTTGTATTTCAAAAAAAAGATGTATAATTTGTTTGACCTCTTTCTGACCCTAACATATTTCATGTTGCATTGGCAAAAAAGTTACAAAATTGTAAACCCATTCCCAGACTTACTGTTATTGCAATAGGTTGTCCCACTGCCACTTCTTTTGAACCTTCTGGTGCAAGTATCTTAGCCAGGTACCTAGACCCCCCACCCCCAAAAAAAAAAAAAAAAAATTGTCAGGCCTGGTTAGCTCGAATGTGAAACTTTATCAGGACAAAGAAAAAAGGAGTACAAATAAAGCTCATCTGTAAAATAAACCAACTAGAATGCAAGCTTTGTGCTAAAAAAAACTGGGTCAGTAATTTGAGATTAACAATTAGCAAGATTATAAAGAGAGCCTGTAATCTACCACAAATTGCAACCATGAAAGAGACACGATTCCTGGGTTTTAATTTTGTGGAACTCTAATTTTCTGCTCAATGGAAACTAATTACTACCATGTATAATCTATAAACAATGGGAAAAAGGTTTGTCCTTTTAAATGACACAAGTTGTGTCATTTCGCTCTCACAAAGAGGTGGGACCCACACCTTTATTTTTTTTGTCCACTCTCTCTCCTCCATGATCTATTTTTTCCTCTCATTTAAATGACATAACTTTTTTTTTTGTGAAAAAATGACATAACTTTATATCCTTTAAAATGACACACTTTCCCCATAAACAATTCAGGACATCAGACCCACACCTTTATTTTTTTTTGTCCACTCTCTCTCCTCCATGATCTATTTTTTCCTCTCATTTAAATGACATAACTTTATATCCTTTAAAATGACACACTTTCCCCATAAACAATTCAGTAAGACATCAGACATTTCCCAAAAATGTGTGATGTCTTACTAAATTGTTTGACATCAGACATTTAAGTCTTACTGAATTGTTTGATGTCTTACTAAACATCAGACATGTAATAAAAATATTGAATATTCATATTACATGGCCCAAGTCTTCACTATATTCAAACATTATTTAAGATGCAATATCTTGGCCAAAAATCTATTTGTCTAATAGTATTTCAGTTTGTTGTAACGCACACTATCACACCCAACAAACAGAACATTTACAATGAATGGCTTTCAATGTAGGGAAAGAGTAACTATTACCCTTCTTCGAGAGTTTCGAATTCAAGGGTAGCTTTGTCTGTCTCTATCTCACATAATATGTCACCCACTTCAATCTGTTAGATAAATTAGTAGTTAATGTATAGCAGACAAAAATATAAATGGACGTTAATGACTATTCACATTCTTCACATTTTAAAATATTAAAAAAAATATATGAAAAAGAAAATCTCACTCAAAACCTTATATTAAAACATAACTAACCTTGTCTCCTTCTTTTTTCCTCCATTTAGCAATGTTTCCTTGGTTCTGAAGAGAAAAATTAAATAAATTGAAAACTAACGTCTCCATGAAAAGAGAGAAAATTTATGATGCTATTTTTACGAAGTGTAGCATCAAAATGTTTTCACCATTGTTGGGGACAAAGCTGGCATTTCAAGAAGGACATGAGGTGGAAGCTCTGATGCATTAATTGAAGTAGAAGTTGATTCTGGTTTCCTCTCTTCATCTGTGACATCCTGGGGTGTTGGTTTCTTCTCTTCAATTCTAGTCTCAACCCCCACAGAAGCAGGAACATTTTGAATGTCATTTGCATCCTCAACCTTGTCAAGGCCCAAAGTTAGAGCTTACATTAATCAAATATTTAAAATACAGACATCGATTGAATCCCACTAATTAATAGTAAAATCAATTAATTTAATGATTACATGAAGGAAAAAAATGTGTCATAAGATTTATGAAGAAGGGCAACCTGGTGCTATAAATCTCCTGCTCTGTGCAGGGTTCAGGAAAGGGCCAGACACATTATGTGGATCTATAGTAAGCAGCCTTACCTTGCATTTGCAAGATGTATTATAAGATTTATGATTTATCAAAATTACAACATTCAAACTCTATTTTTCTAGTAGGCCATTAGAAACTGAAAAATGAAATATACTTCCTATGTCAAATTTGCAAGAAATTTCAGAAAAGAAAAAAGTTTGTTATTTAAGCCATTTAATAGAGAGTGTGTGTGTATTTAATTTTTGTCCACAATTCAGACAAATTTTTTATTATATTGATGCAGACGAAGAGTTAAAACCAAATCATGTTTCAGATCACTTCAGGCAAAGGGTAACTAGAGAAGTTTTTATTAGAGCACCTTGGAAACCAGAAAGGTACAAATTGGGACATACAACGAAAACAATTGTTTGTCAATTTTTAAAAAGTGATGAAATAAATTCAATGGGCAAAAGAAATCTTGAAGGAAAAACAAAATTGCAAAATTAATTTCTTGATATAAAAGCTACTGTTATTTGCAGAATGCAATAATGTTGGAAGTAAACTTTGCAACGGTTTCCACATAACAGTAATAATGCAAGAATCAGAACTTGATGATGGCTTACTGTAATAGCGATTGGTTGTCCAACAGGCACATCCTTTGAACCTTCAGGTACCAATATCTTAGCCAGAAATCTGCAGGAATCATCCAATTACCATAACAACCACATTTTATTATGCATTAAAATTTGTGTGTCCCATATGATCTACAGTTCTGTGTTCCAGGGTTAAAATCAGTCAAGTATATTGAACCCTGATATAATAGAAGGCCAAAATGGGTATACATTTCATAAACAAAAATAACAAATAAAAAATGAGAGAAAAATTCAGAAAATCAATTCTGACATTTTTTGTCTAAAACGGACAAATATGCATTAGACATGCGCATAAAGTACAAAGACAGCAAAGTGGAGAAACAATGAATGACTACAACAATTCATGGGTGGCTTTCTCCATGTTTTTTTGGTTAAGGGTTAACTGAGTATTGCGATTCACAGCAACCAAAATTACAAATAGTTCTTGGTTTCTTACTCCTTAATAAAGTAAGTTGTCTAACACTGGTCTTAGAGCACAGAGTAACCTTACAGTTTTGATCTTTGCCACCCCTTCTCTAATGTTTTAGTTTCAGTTCATGCAGTGTAATAAGTAAGTAAGTATCAACAGTTGAGCAGAGAAGAGTTTAAGCTGTGTTTATTCTCTGATGGTACCAGCAGATCAGAAAACACTGCAATTATATTGAGATATTGGGACAAGCCCTTACTTACGGACACCAATGCTACTCACAATATAAATGAAACAGCAACACACAAATTGACATAAACTCCAAACAGACTTGATAAGACACTTTAATGGAAAGACACTAAACAATGAACCCAGCTACACTAAGACCAGAAGATAATGCTGTGACCTCCCTTAATGAGGAAGAGAACCCCACTCCTCATCAAGTTTCCCTACCTCACCAATATGCTCACTGTCTAACTGCCTTCCTCACTCCCAGACCCTTCAATTATAACAGACTCCACTCCCACGTTACCACCCACTAATTCCTCTCCATTGAGAGCCTTCCACATGTCACTTCTGATAACAAACTCCATGGGCCTGTCACTTTGGGCCTTATTCTGTTTCTTCCTCTCTTTTTTACGTTCATATACCAACTTCAATGGTCCATCAGTCTCCAATAGGCTTCAAGTGAAAGAGCATATTAAAATAATTAAAAACATTGCCAGTCCCCCATTTAAATTCTAACAAAACTGCTCAGATAATTTCCTGAAGACCATTAATATGGAGATCCTTAGCTGCTGGTCTCTCAAGAAGTGTTCAAGGACGATGCTTCTGAATTTTTTACTTACCCCCCATAAAGAAATGGAACAAACATAATTCTCTAGCTGGTAAGATACTCAAATATCAACATCAATATCAACATCAACAACACCTTTATCCCAAATTAATTGGGGTCGGTGGTAGATGAACCCAAATGAAAGATACAAAAAGGTTGAAAAAAAAAGTAAATAAATAAATAAAATAGTAAATAAGATACTCAAATATATAAAGTTTAAATTACAGGTCATCCAAAACTTAGGAAGAAAAAGAAAATTACCCCTCTTCAAGAGTTTCAAATTCAAGTGTAGCTTTGTCAGTTTCAATTTCACATAGTACATCACCCACTTCTATCTGTCAGAGTAATCAATAGCAAGGAGAAAATGATTAATTGATTCAAAGAAGTCAATCTCCAAAATGAAAGCATCAACGCAAACTGAATTATGATCTACCAACTGACCTTATCTCCTTCTTTCTTCCTCCATTTTGCAATATTACCTTGGGTCTGAAACCAAGAGAAGTGGTCAACAACACTCCAAGGAAGCACTAAAATAATAGAGATAAAACACAGAAAAAATTGTGTTCCCCTAAGCTCACCATTGTAGGAGATAAAGCTGGCATCCCAAGTACCACATGTGAAGAATCTATCATAAGGGGAAAAGATGATCAGAACATAACCCGATGCACATGACTTAATATATGCAGATTATGCTCTTTAAACACTAAAATTTTGTTAAAATAAAAAAAATCGCTAGCCATTTTAAAAAATATTTTTTGATAAAAGAAGAAATTTATTGAGATGAAGAGAACAAATTACAATGAGAACGGAGGACAAGGAATCCTCCAAAACAAAAGAACATAAAAGAAAACAACCAAGAAAAAGAGAAAATCAATGTAGCAAAGCTTCTGAATTCCTCAGCATAACTCTTAGTGAAACCCCATTAAAAAGGCCATGTATTTTACACTGAATAGATCCCAAATGCCTAATCTTGTCCCAAGTGAAGTGAATTGCCAAAGAAACCTCCTTAAAAATATGAGAGTTCCGACTCCAACCAAATGTGCCAAATTGTAGCATAGATTGAATATTGCCACAAAAAATTGGCCTCTTTACTTCTACCTAGCAATAAAGTAACCATAAAGAATTGGTCCAGGGACCAGGAACCCACCCAACTTTCACCGAAATGCCAAATAAGGAGTTCCCCAAAGAGACCAGAGCAGAACAATGTAAAAACAGGAGAGGAATTTTGAGAAAGCACCACTAATTACACACATATCAGGGGAAAGAGCCTTATGGAGCCTACGAACCAGCAATATCTCATTAGTATTAAATCTATTAAATACCACATTCCACATAAAAGACTTGACCTTGGCGGGAGCTTTGGATTTCCACAAGGATTTATCAAGAAGAAAAGTCTCTGATTCAAGCAACTTAAAAAATATATAGATAACTAGAAAGATGACAATTAGTAGACAAGAAGATAGTCCTTCCTATGATAACACGAGACAGTCAAAGCTGCACAAACAACAATGTAAACAAAATTATGATCATTGAATTTAACTTTAAAGGACCACAATTTAGAGAGAAGAAAAATTATCATTCAACATTTTACAAGAGTTTCGCTGCAACCACTTTATTATGTCTCATAAAATTGAAATTTAACCAGTATCACTTAAATTCAAACATAAATTTACAAATAACAACCCTCCATGAAAAATTAATTTAATTTTGTAATCAATGTGATACGATCCTAGTTAGCAAACAGTTTAGAAGGGTGTATAAAAGAAAGAGAAGCGGGGGAATATTGCATAATGCTGAGTCCGCAAAAGTTGTTAGGAGTGGAAATTGTTGTTGGAAGTCACATTGGATGGCATTAGGTCACGTTGGGGGAGCTTATTCTATTTAGAGGAGGAGGTCAACATTCTGAAAGGGTATCTTGGAATATTGAGTGGAAGTGGAACCTTGCGAGAGTGAGGCCTCTCCAATTTTCTCACATTATCCTTTTCCCTTTTCTGCATTGTTATTTTTGTTTTCCGGATTCATTGTAATTTCCCTTCGTTCTATAATCAGTGTCTCTGTTTCACTGTCATTAGATTGTAAGTGTCTCTTGACTTCCATGAATATATAAATTCTGGTTTACCAGACCAAAAACTTCCCTGTTCTCTATTGTTTGTTTGTATTTAGTTGGAGGACTCTATCACAATAAAACCACAAACCAGTCCCCATTAAACCCGACTAGCGAGTGTGGGGTGAAGGAAATCCTTGTACACAGCCTTACCTTGCATAATTGCAAAGAGGCTGTTTCCTGGATTCGAACCCATGACCTTTCAGTCATGAAAGAACAACTTTACCACTGCTCCGATTCGCCCCCTTAGTTGGAGGACTCTATTACAAATGTTAGTTAATATTTAAAGTTATTACTTTCAGAAATGTGCTTCCGTTGCATAACATATGAACTTGTAAATCAGTTTATAAAAACACATCCTTAAGACAAATGATGAGATTGGGAGCTAACCCAATCCTATCTCATGTATGTTCTGGTTTGTCTGACCTATTTATATGAACTCAAGTTTCAATTGATGTTTAACTTATGCCTCCCTTTTTACTGATGCATATTCAACGATAATCAATTTGACTAAACTGATTACATGTGTTTAGCCCTGATTGATCAACAGTTTAAAACTCAAACTGAAGCTTGAATTTGGATCCCATTAAACATCTAAGATAAAAAAATTTATAAAAAAAGTTTTAGTTAGACTTTTCAGGCCCATTCATTAAACTCCTAATTCTGTCCAATGAAAGGCTGAAAAATTCTTCAAAGCAAAAGTGTCAACTCATAATAAACTCATGAGTTTTAATAATTCAACCAGATTGACAAGCAAGTAATGGCCAAAAATAATAATAATAATTAAAAAAAAAAAACAGAGACTAGCAATTTTACTCTAATACCAAGCAATAGCAATTTTATATGCAAGACAACTCATTATTTTAAGGACTTACACGTCAACATCTACAAGCTTCTTATTCCAGAGTAAGTTGTAAGCATACAAGAGTGCTCTAAATAAAATCATATCTCTCCATTCTCCAGCTTGTCCTAAAGGGCTCTGACGAAGGACATAGAAGAGTTGTAAATTGTAATATTAAGGTACTAGGTCTTTTAGGATAAATTAATTTGTTAGTCACTACAATATTTCGGAATTTTCAATTAGAACTTAAATATGTAGGTCCCTATATTTTCAATGTGGGGATTATCAAAGTTTGTAATATAGGGACCTAAAACAGAAATTTTTTAAACTGTAAGGACCCAGTTACAAACCTTTAAAATATAAGGAGCTAGTTGAAAATTCCCAAATGGTATAGGCACCTATAGATTAATTTAAAAAAATTCAAAAATGGGGAAAATAGGAGATTAGGGTTTCCAAAGGAATCTTTAAGATGACCAAAACATTTATCAAGAACAGTTACAGAGAACTATCAGTATTTCACAAATAGGTATCTAGGAGGAAACACTCATAGCAAGAGAAAGCATGCACTTTCTTGGGTTGGATAGCATCAAAAGCGAAAAATCAGAAAACTATGGGTTTCCTAAGACAATCCTAAAGGGCCTTTTTAAGTAGACATTTCCCCCTTACTCAATAAGTAGACATTAAAAAAAGCCCAATTGAGCTACAAGCTCATTAGCATAGAAAAAGGCTTTAGTAAAAGAAAAGAGGGAAGTACAGCAACAAGGAGAAAAAAGAATCCTCCAAAAAAAGAAAGCCAGTATACAAAGGAGAATAGGGAAAGATTAAGAATGCAGCTAGGCTTCCCAATATACTTGAGATAGTAATTCTCTTGAAGCAGCCATGAGCAGAACACCTAAGAGAAACCAAAAATTCTTGACAGAACATACTTTAACAGTTTAACTCCCAAACAGAGCATGTTGCATCATCCTCATGTCACACCCCCACTAAATATCCATCTCTTATTGTATATGTACGCAATTCAATAGTCTCTTGACTTTTCTATGCATAAGGTTATCTAATATTTCGTTTTATAAGATATTAGATCATAACATGAGAAGGATAAATTTCAATTTTATAATAGTTGATATACGTATTATGACATTAAAAAAAATTAAAAAAAGAAGACATGCAACACAAATATACCTTAGTCTCAATTAAAAAAACTAACATAGCAAAATCCACATGAAATCTCAAAAATAGGAGCTTCCATGACCTACTGTGCAATATATATAAGGGAAAAACTATTCTCATTTTACATGAGATAAGTTTTCTCTCCTACACACCCTTCGATAACTGTGCCACCTTTTCTTTTCTTTTCTTTTATTTTTTCAGATGGTGGAGCCCACAGATTTATCTCTATGACATGAGATAACTATCTCCTTTAACATGAGATTAATAAAACCCTATATATAATAATAGAAGCACAAAAGCATGTCAAGTGAAGCCACAAAAAATTAAAACCCTAAACAAGTAGGAGCATTTTGAATGTAGGAAAGTGAAACATTACGTACCTGAAGATGAGAAGTATTTGACATCAATCCACTGCTAAAAAATGTTAAAAGTTGTCAGAAAACATCATAGTCATGATCGGAAAAAAAATTATCCATTTAAATTCTAACCTTTGACTTAAAAGAACTATCACGAAGACAAACTCCAGTAAGCCTAGAGCAAGATGCAGGCCTGATAAACATCATCATTAGTTTACTGCCAAGATGGCAATGTAGAAGACGGAGAAGAAAAAAGATGAACTAAAGAAAATGATGTGACATTCATGTGAAGTGTCCAACGAAGAGAATGCCAATCCTGCTACCAGTCCATAAAATTGACAAGCTGGAGAGAATGTCTGGTCAACAAAGTAGTTACAAACTAACCAAATGGATCTGAAATGGATTGGACCACTTGATGCTGATGCTTGAGAATTTGAGTTTATTATTCTATATTGGTTTGGTTTCCATATATTTCGGAGGCTCAAGCCAGGCAAATTGGCTTTAAAGAGAAAGATACTAGTCATCTGATTCACAATTGTGATTGGGTGGTCAAAAGGAGAGACAAATTCAACCCTAATAGTCACAATAAGATATTTACTGAAATTCCCAATCTTTTTGTTTGAACTAAAAGTACCTATCTACAAAACTAATCCCATAAATCAGAATGGAAGTAAGATTAATAAAAAGGTAAATAAATAAATAAAAACTAAATTTGCAGTTAATGAAAAAAAAAATGCAGGTAAAAGGATGCAAACCTTAGATTCCCAACACTATCCACAGAAAAATTCCTTGAATTAGAAGTTCTGCGCAAAGAAGATAACACAAAATGATACATTAGTACCTTAGAATCAGCGAAGAAAAAGGTATCAAAGCAGCATTATGAAAAGAAAAAGATTCTTTGAACGCTAAAAGCCTATAATTCATTCAAAAGTAAAGAGATCAATTCAGAAATGACATGTTATAAGTAAAGGATGCCACCAAAAGATACTATAACTATGTATGACATCTGTATAGATGGATCAAATAAAAAAAAAAAGTAAACAAGACAGGCAGAATGCCAACACTAAATAATTCTTAGCACCATTCCAGTGTAGCGTTCAATTCACCTAAACCTAATGGAAAATAAATCATTCTATGATACAATTCTAAGAGATCATATAAGATACTCTAAACTACTCTATGATACAAAATCAAGAAATTATATATATATATATATATATATATATATATATATATATATTTTATACAATAATACTACGATCAAATTGACAGTGCAATATACCAAATACTAAAATGCAATCACAAAAACTGTTCCTCTAGTTAGTTGTCTTTCCACAAAGAGATATGCAGAATTGACAGAGCAGTCCGAGCCCTACTATGAAATTGAAAACAAAGCAAGGGAAAAATCACAGAGAAATCTCTCAAAGTTGACAAGTAAAAGAGAAATGATCAAAGGAGAGTACCGTGAAATGGATCTGGTGGAGGAAGAGAGGAAGCGAAGGGAACGAGAGATGAGAGGGTGACGAAGGCGCGAGAGTACCATTGCAGCAGAGAATAGAATCAGCGTCTCGATTTGGTTGGTTGAAATGGCGATGGCACTTGTTAGTTGCAAATTACTACTTTACTTGTTTTCAATATAGGCGAGCTCATCAACTTTGGTTGTTCGATTCGAGTAGGTATATCAAACATTTCTTATATAATTAATTATTTAATTTCACTTTTATTATGACATTATATTTTTCATTTTTTTTTTTTTGTAATCATTATATTTTTCATTTTAACTCTAAATAAACACACCACCTGGGTACTTTTCTATTAATTTGTCAATATTTTAATTTTAAAAAATAATTAAAATTATCAATTAATTCCTGACTCTACAAACTTTTTCTTTTTATTGACCACTTTTATTTATACATATACGCAAACAGAGCTTTATTATTATATTTTACTAGTAATATACCATTCAACTAAAATCAATCACTTAAAATAATTTTTAAAATATCATTATCACATTCAAATTAATTCGTTTAATATTAATTTCTTAAAATCAATACTTTTAAAATAAACTCAATTAAAATCTAAACTAAACAACATTTTAAGAAAATGAAAAAACTTAATTGCAAAAATAACATTATAGTAATAAGAGTGGTATTTAATACTTTTATTAATTTTATACTTTTTTATCACCGGAACTATACTTTTCTTTATAATGGATATGACAAAAGAAAGAGATTAACCTACCAACCTGGAAGGCAGGCACCATGCGCATGGAACAATATTGAAAAATCAGAAACTGCATGATTCATCGGAAATGCGACGGTGACAACACCCAAAGTAAATATTATTTTACATATAAATATAAAATATTTTTACAGTATTATTTTAAAATGAAAATTGCTAAATTAAAATATAATTGGATGATATCAAATCTTAACCGTAGACATCCATCAATCTGATGTTATAATTTATTGGATGACACTTATTAATTAATTTTTAATTTTTAATAAATTATAACCGTCAAAATTTGGTGTGTCAATGATTATGATTTAGTGTTAAAAAATTATAAACTTAATTTGTGATAAGTATATCCTGGCCCTATATTAAATTGAATACAATATATTCAAAACCATTTTTTCTACATTAATTTGTGCAACGGTTTTATAATTTTCATTCAACATGAGAATTCAAATTTTCCTACACACCCTTTGATTTCTGTTACCATTGAATCAAAGAGAGAGAATGCATATAATTTTTTCTAACACATAATGTTGTCCCACATGCTTTTTATCTCTATAATATAAGATTTCAACTCTCATTTAACATAACAATTATAAAACCATTTGTGCAAATACAAGGCATGATAATTTATTATTTATTATTTTTTGTTTTTATATATTAGGCATATTTTTAAGTTTGAGAAACTAAATTGGGATTTGTTGATGATTGAATATTCAGAAATTTGGGTCAAGCTGAAGATTGTTGATAGGGGAAAATTTGCGATTTTATAATTTTATGATTTTTTTAATCAAAATGATTTTATCAAAATTCCAAAGCTTTTACGATTTATGATTTTTTTATTTTTCTTCCGATTTTAGGTAAAATCCCAATTTAAATTACCATAAAATATGGGAGAAATAGTAGATAAAAAAATATAAAAGTATGAGTCTCACCTCTTTATAAAAGTGAAATGATATAAGTATAAGTTATATTATTTAAAAGTACAAAAAGTTTTTCACTCGTTGATATTATAACCCAAATTTTGGGTTTTAGAAGCCTATTACTTTTGCCTCTGTTAGGCTGTCTTTTAACTTTTTATTTTTATCTCGTGTGAAACATAAGAAGAAAATATGAGAGAGAGGATTAGCTTGGAGTCATTGAAAATCAACCTTGGTTAAAATAAGATTTTCTCTAAAATGAATAAAGAAAAATATATATTTGCCTTTGATGCATCATAATTACAACTTACTAAATTTAAGATTAAATATATTTCTTCTTGTTCACTAATTATAAAGGGAATAACATTTCGGTCTTTCAAGCAAAGCATTTCTATCTATCACGGAGATAAATTTCAAGTGGTCCATGATTCCTATTTTTCTCTTTCATTGATTTCTACCCTCTTTCTCTCTATGGCAGATAGGAATTCTCTACCTTAAAGGCAAAGATGTTATTCCCAATTATAAATTCATTTTAAAATAATTTAATCTCCTGATTAAGTTATCTCCAAATAAAATGAACACTACAAAAGTGAACACTCGATTACAGTCTCAATGCCTTAATATGCTGAACATGAAACTGAAAGTGAGCAAATCAAGAATCTAAATAAGGTTATCTACTTTCAAAATATTAGTAAATGTATAATAATAAATAAAAAAGTTTCGTAAATGATTCTTATGAAAGTAAATTTTTATTCTTGGGAGTAAGATTTTCAGAGATGCTATTTTTGAAGACGGTAGTCCTGAAAACCTATCATGTATGTGTTTGTAGTTTTTATGCGAGCTTAAAAACCTACTCCCGAATTATTTTATTACAAGATAAACAAAAATCCTAAAAATAAGCATATTTAATTTTATTTTTCCCTATCTATCACTAGCAAAAGGGGCGGGGGAGAATCTTCCTCTGTTTAAAAACTATAAAAATTATTTTTTTATAAGTGTTTGTCTTTAAAATATATAAATAAGATGCATCTATCTTTCATTTAATTTAGAAAATGAATCATGATCATAATTTACTAAAATTTAAATGTTAATATACCCTTACTCACTTAAAAAAAAATCACATTAGAACAACATTTTTTTTTACTTTTTATACCAAATCCTTACATTTATATTTATATTTTCATTTTCGGGAAATAACGAAGTAGGTGACAACGAGAGAATATGACTCTGTTTCATTAATATTTTTAAAAACAGTTTTTTAATTTTTAAAACAAAAAAATAAAAACAAAAAATTGTTTAGTAAGGTCTGTTTTGTAAAAAAAAAATTAGAAATTGTAACTTCTTTTTTTTAAAGCAAATTTAGAATCACAACGAGTTATTTTTTATTTTCTTTTTTAGTTTTTAACTTTTAAAACAAAAAAAATATAAAAAATAATTATTTCCATAATTATTCTACAAAACAGTTTTTTTTCCACAAAAAAAATCCTATAATTCTCTTTTTCTCTTTTCCTAGAAAAAGATGTAAGAATTTGAGTAAAAAAGGGAAAAACCTATATCTTGATATTATCCAATATCCAATATCTCACATAAAGCCCATCTTGTTAAACAACGGGCTTCCTACCATGTTTTTCAAATGAAACGATGGACTTGCTTAAAGTGTCCAATGACCTCTCTGATATTTTTCAACTATTTATACCATGGGCCTGTGTTTTTTCCACATGAAAGATTGTGGAAGTATACAAATTGTTTTTCAAATAAAATTCATCTTAATTTGTACCCAAAAAAAATAAAAAATCATCTTAATGTTTTTACTCGCCCATACCAAACCAACCGTTATATTTTATTTTTTTCCAACAACATAAATTGAGTACACGAAAATTTCCAATAACACCAAGACAAACATAAACGTGGTTCATGCAGGGTCCTTATTTTGATATTAAAAGTACAAAAGCATAAGTCGACCAAATCATGCATGCCTTGCAATATTCATGTTCTCCGAGATGCTGCTGGTCTCCTCCGGTAGCACAGTTTTTAAATAAATGATTTGAAGTCTTGAACAATGGTGAAAATTATAAAGCACGCTGATTAGTCACACTAAAACTCAATGTCTTTTTTTTATATTTTAAATATCGACTTTTAAGGTCCCAACAGGTCCTCTAATCTAATTTTGGGTTTGAACTTTTCCATCCTCACCAAAAATTACAATTCTCAAGAATCAAATTTACTATCTTCTAAACATATCAAACCCTAAGATGTAATTAGTCTCCATTATATACCAACAACTATTAAAATCAACGGTGTGACCAAATGATCCACTAACCCTATTCCATTTCACAGTCTTCAACTTTATGTGTAGAGCAATATAAGATAAAGAAAATAAGAGGGATACCCAAGTGTGGTGGCTCAGTTGGTAGCATGGGGACTGACTGGTGGGAGAGGACCTCGGTTTGAATCTCACCAACACCATCTGGGGAGGGGCATAAGTGCCGTAATTCTTGGACTCGTACCTGAACTCTGGATTTGTCCCATAGGAAACTCAAAGAGTCGAACTCGTGGAAATATCGGAGGTTCCGATTCCCCTTAAAGAAGTAATTAGAATCAGTTTAAAAAAATTAAAAAATAAAATGGCACACACATAAGACATAAGTATTTATGTGATTTGGCATTATGCCTACTCCACATGAAGGCTTATAAAAAATCTACTAAAATATAGTACAAAATATGGAAATAACTCACGCACTCAAACCCTAATTCCAATACACCCTATATATCCTGAGGGATGATACACAAAATTCGATACACAAAGAAAATAGCTGAAACCGAATATGGTTGAGGAGTCGACAATTTCTTCAAGGTGAAGAAATGATCTTTATTGGACCATCATAAAAATGTGGCTGCCTGCTACGCCAAAACCTTCTTATTGGACCACCCGTTTTGCAACTTGGGCTGCCAACAATATGCAACTACTTGTGCAGTGCGGCTCCTGCAGCAACATGGGAACTCCTGCAAGGCTGCAATCAAGTGATAATACCGATGGCACAACATCATCAACCAAATTAAAGATTTTACATAGATACCAATATATGAGCAGAATCTGGATCCCAGTCATTCTTCAAACTGTCCAACTACTGACTTTGTTTTTCCAAAACAAATTTTCTTTTTTTTGAAACACGATGAAAATTAAAACAACAACAACAAAAATTCCTATACTAGGCACAATCTTTGGAGAATAACTTCCCTCAAGTCATTAAACACAATCAGTTGTCCATCTTAATGAGGAGTATGAGTAGCAAGTCAATCAACAACAAAATTGCCTTCTCTATAGGTATGGGTATGACTAAACTGAATAATACAGTCTCTTTGAAACAAACTACGAGCTCGGATGATTAAAGAAGAAAGTTTTCGAAAATCCATAAATCGAAAACTAAAACAAAATTTCTCCCTCTTAACAAACCTTAAAGTTTTCAAAAAACTAAAACAAATATGCATTTATTTTTTCTAAAGTTATTTTAGATAATTTTATCTAATATTCACCAAAATGATGTCGTTTAGGATGGAAATTATGATATTTTTTTAATTTTAATTTATTTTAGGGATATAATAGTCTTTATCATTTTAATCTTTGAAATCATGGTGTTGTGTCAGGTATAATTTCTAATTTATTTCCCCAGACACTCACGATATAATAATCTTTATCATTTTAATTTTTAAATTTTTCAACCCAAAATTATATCGTTTCGATGAAGACAAAATTATTTAAAGTAACATTAGATACTTTTTTCTCAACAAACATATCCATAAATCAAGACATGAAAAGGAAATGACGTGCCTATGTTTATTATCACAAACATTTGCACTTGATCATAGCCACGATACATAAATATTTTAATTCCTATTCCTTTTTACAGTGTTATTAAACCTGATTCGGGCATCGACTCGGTCGGGGTAATGGGTCATTGGATCACTAGTCAGATAGGTTGACCCGAATATATATAGATATATAAAATTACATATAAATATGAACATGTAAATTCATCTATATTCTCCATATCTACAATGAATTAAACAAGTTTCATTAAATAAGTTCAAAAACATGAAGCATAAATAAATAAAAAATGCATGTTATTATTATATCAACTTAAATTGCAACTCAGAATCCCCATAAACACACCTATCAATGACATTGAACTCATATTTTTCAAATTTAACTATATTAAAAATGACATATGTCACATTCTCTTAATTTATTATTCCGCAAATTATTCAATATTGGAAGCTGAAATTTGAGGTCATTGTAAAAGAGTATATTAGCAAATAAAATTACAAAAAGTTTTTAAAATGAATTCAACAATTTTTTGACATGATGAAACAATTTTAGTTTTTTAGTTTTTTTTAATTAAATGCATGACCCGACCGGATCACCGGTTTGACCGGATTTGGCCGGATTTTGACCGATCGATGCATGACCGGTCCAATGCTTGACCCGAATCAATCTGATGACCAATTTGTTGGGTTCCGGGTCTACCCAGTCGGATCGGGCCAGGTTTTATAACCATGCCTTTTCAATTCACTTTATTAAATGTAAAATAGTTGTTGCTTTTTCATTTTATTTTTGAGTGGTGCTGCATTTCACGATTTCTTTTACATAAAGCTAGTAAAAAATAAGTTGTAGTACTCACGTTAATTTGTTGCATATTTTAATTTTTTTTCAGTTATAATTATATATGAAACATTTATAATTTTTGTTTAAAATCTTTCGAAACAAATATTTTTTCTTTTCTTTTAATCAAACATGACAAGTCGTGTCATAGTAGGGTAGTAGTACTCTAGTAGGTACTATGATATGAATGATGATACTGATACCCGGGAAAGGAGTTCGTTTATCATATTCTGTGAGTACAACTTTGATTTGCTCGGATAGATATCCTGATTCCTGAGTAAAGTGGTCAAAATTACTTAAGATCGAAAAGGGAATAAAAAATTATAAATAATAAAATCGTAATATAAATTTTAGATTTTACTTGTATTCTAAAATTAAATTTTTATGTACATATGTTTATGTATAAAAAAATTAAAAAAAATAAACTACCTACTACCATCCTTATACATTTGCATACAATTGTCACACTTTAATAGTTTAAGCTAATAAATCATTCAAGTTATTATCATCGAAGATATTCTGTTCCACATGATCTTCAACTACATTATTCAAGATTGTCTTCATCTAAACTTTCATCATGAGATAAAGTTCTTTCATTTTACACAATCCATTCATCTTCGGATGAAACATCAGCAATGTTATATTTAATAATTTTTCTAACTTTCGTAATATCATTCCAATAGTTAAAATCGAAATTTTATATTGGAAACGATTTTAAGTGAAATATAAATTGTTTTAACAAATATAAATCGTTAAAACGGAATTTTAAGATTTAAATCCCAATTTTAACTACCATGATCCTAACCTTCTTTGCATTGCTGAAAAAAGGGAAAGGTTAGAACTCATATTAAAAAAAAAAATAAGTGAAAATTTAGTGCTTCCTTTCCAATAATGGAGGGCGGGAAATTTAGAAAGGAATTTTAAAAGAAGAAAGGAATATAAATAAAAAATATTTATTTATTTAATAAAGGATCATGAAATAGAGTTGTGATCTTTGAGCACATTAGAAAAATCCCCGGGAAAAACATTAGAGTAAGCATTTCTATTCTTTCTTTCTTTTTTTTCGGATAACCGGCACTTCTGTTCATAAATAACGGCTATTTCACCATTCAGGACGCCTGAATTGTATTTTAATCTGTTTACTAAGAAAAAAATTTCGTGTTCCAGATCTTATGTGATCCATTCATTTAATGAAAAAATGTTAGATATTTGTATAATATTAAATAATATTTTTAATTTATGTGGTGTCTCTTATATTTAATATTCAATAATATAATTCAGTCTAAACTTATAATATTCATAAATTTGCAAAAAAACAAAAGATATCCCAAATATTTATATTAAACTCAATAAAATAGTAATTGTAATCCAACGAATCTAATAGTTGGAACTAAAAACCAAAATTCTTTTAAACCTTTTTTTGAATTTCTATACCTGTGTTGATAGTTATTTTCTGATGGAACTTTTTTTTTTTTTGGTTTTTCTATAAGTTTATTTTTTATTTCTGTTGTCTCTTCTCTCTCTTCAATAGTTATTTCATTCTGATTAATTTGTACCACTGAATTAATGATAATCGAGGACCACCAAAATTCTTTTCGTTTACTACCGATAGTTATTTTTGATGGAAATACTTTTTTTTTCTTGGTTTTCAAAGGTATCTTCCAGCCGATAGCCGAAGACTACTCCTTTTGAGGCGGGAGATCACATTAAGTGGATAAACTTTTCCCAATAAAGTTTTTTCCATACACACAGCCTGATATCGAACCCCCGTCAACATGCTTAAGGAACTCAACTATCTACTAATTGTGCCGGCTTTGTTGGTATGGAACTACTTTTATATTTTTTTTAAAAAATTATATTGATTTCCTTGGGCTCTCCTTAGGAAACTTATAAATACTATTTTAAGGATAAGAGTTTGGTTGGCTGATATCATGCCACATAACGCGATGAAGTGATTAAATACATAATCCAATCATGTTAAATAATAAATAAATATTCATTATTATATTTTACATACTCATTTATTTTTATTTGTATTTTTCTCTTACGAACGTCTTTGATAAAAAAAAATCCGCATACCCAAAAATACCAAGGTAAAATATGTCACGTCAAACCAAAAATCACGTCGTTTTTGAAGCGGGTCGGATAACTGATGAAGTGAACCCATGTGTGCAGCTTTGATTGGGAAGCAATCAAGCAAAGAATGACTCCTTTTTTTCTTTTTTGGTTTTTTGTAGGGTAAGTGATAAAGGACTGAACCCATGTGTGCGGCCTTGTTTGGAAGCAAAAAGTGATTCACTTTTTGCTTCTTTTTTTATTTTTTATTTTTTGTTGGTAAGTGATAAAGAAGTGAACCCGTGCGTGCATAGAAAAATGTGCATGTCAACTTGGAGGAAAATAATATATTTTTGGGATTTCTTTTTTTATATTTTGGAAGATAATTCTCCCTATAATACATAGGGCTTTATTAGTGTCATTTCACGTAAGAGAGAAAATAGTTGTATTCCACTATTATAAGAAGAAAAAAAAATGTGAAAATGGAAATAAAAGAACATAAAAGAATATATCTTATATGAAAGAATAGTGATATTTTCCTAATACATATAACAAAATATATAGAATTTATATTTTTTTCTCTCTTTTTGCAGATAATTCTATACGGGACTCATATAATTTTAGGAATATATAAAAGATAATCTTATTTCTTATAACATGAAAAATATTGATCTCATCTATATTTACAAATTTCTCATAAATTTTAAAATAGACTAGTCTAGAATGTTAAAAAAAAAAAAGATTGCACTTATTAAAAAAAATGTTGCACGGAATACGTTTTATTATCCAAGTGAGAGTGTATGAAAATTTTATAAAGATAAATATATGTAAAGTAATTTTTCCAATACCAATAAATTTTGAAAATCAATTACCTTGGCTGAACAATAAAATGATTGTTATAATTAACGTTAAATGGACGTTGTTTACGGTTTGCAGGGATAAGACAATTTAAATAATTTTAAGTGTTATTTAAGTTGATTTAGAAGGAAAACAATATGGGAAAAAGATTTCTCATGTTGCATGAGAAGTCTCTTCTCCTGCCACTCTCTCTTTGATGTTCGTGCCAACCATTTTTTCTATTTTTTTCTTTAAGGTGGGCCCCACCCCTTTCTCTCTGTAGGAAAATTTGAATTTCTCATGCAAAATGAGAAATTGCAAGCTCAAACAATATATATAAAATATTAGGCGTAAGTGATTTTATAATAATTCACATGGAGAGCATTTGAAATCGGATTGATGATTTTTATATTTTAAGAGATAAAATCCTACACACATTCAGACTTTATTACACATTTAGACTTTGTTTGGGAGGAGTTGGTTTTAGTAGGGTAAGGAAACGAAAGGAAAATGAGGATTTTATTAGTCTTTCCCTTGTTTGCAAGTTAAAAAAAAAAAAAACAGGGAAAGAGAATTGAGGATTTTTGTAAAATCCTCTAAAACCCCTCTTATCCTTAAAATTAAAGTTCCCCCAATTTGGGGGTTTGATGGGAGAAATATTGAATTTTACTTATTTACCCTTACCATTAAAATGTGAAAACCACATAAATGTGAAACTACTAGAAAAGTCTCAAACACCAACATTTATCGACGGAAAAAATTTCATCGAAAATAATGACAAAATATTTGACAAAAATCATATTATGTTGAAAACTGAGACGAAATTAGAGAACGGAAAATATTTTTTTATAATCACTGACATAAATATTTTTGGGAAAAAAAAATCAGCCAAGACGAGAGTCGGCTCGAGGATCAAAATTCTTTCCCCATGCTGGGTCAACTCAAGAAGCGGAAGGGATCTAAGTTGTTCTTCTGGATATGGAATCAGAAATTCCTATCGAGAGCGGTACTTGTGACTTTGAGTAACAATTTTTTGGTAAAAAAGAACCACGCTCCCAGAAGACAGCGGCAACCCCTATTGCTCTTTGACGTAAGACCGGGTAGTAGAATGTGAGAAAGATAGCTATTTTGCGCTTAGCAAAGCCGGTGATGTGCCACTGTATGGATGGCTCAGAGAGAGTCAAAGTGCTTTTCTCACCACTGAGTACTCTGAACTGGTCTCCGCAAAGCCTTATACTGGGCTTGTTCTCTGTTTTTATTGATACCACTTTTTGAATGAATCTCATACTCTCTCTCATTTATTCAGCAAAAAAACTACAAATAACAAGGGCCTCCGTTATAGGTAGCATCTTCATCTACTTCGGGCCTGGCGGTCGGAGACTATACTCCTAATTCATTGAACTACTTTGCCCGACTACGACAACCCTAGTAGGAGCTACTCTGCGTTCAATCGGGATGAATCCGAAAGGGATAGCCCTAAAAAAAGGGCGTCATGATCATTCCTGACAACCCCTCTCCTAGCCCATGGTATCGAAACGAAAGGAAATATAGGGTTTTAGTAAGCTCTTCCCTTGTTTGTGAGTTTAAAAAAAGGAGCGGAAGAAATTGAATTTTTATTAAACCATTCTTCTTCTTAAAATTAAAGTTCCCTTGTTTGTGAAAACTACATAATTGATAATCATTTTTAAGTATGACATTATTAGAAAAGACTCAAATACCGCAGAAATTGTCGACGAAAAATATTTCATCAAATATATTGATGAAAATCACATACATCAAAAAAATTCCCTCAAAACTAAAGACGAAATTAAAGACGGGACATATTTTGCCATAATCAATGACATATATTAATATTCAGTTAAAATTATTGATAGAATTTAAATTTAGTCAAAACCTTCCACAAAAATATTTCCATCCAAAATTTTGACGAAACACATTTCCATCGAAAAGTTTTAACGTAAAACAATTACGTCACATTTTTTTGCGAAAAACATTTCCCTAAAAAATTTTCAATGAAAAATATTTACATCAAAATTTGTGATTAAAAACATTTCTGTAAAAAAATTTGACGGAATTTTTTTTGTGTCAAAATTCAGTACAGAATCTAAATTTCGTCAAAACATTTCACAAAACAACATATTCATCGAAATTTTTGCCGAAAAATTTTCCATCAAAATTTTCAACGAAATTTTAATCGAAAACTTTGACAGAAAAAAATTCATCAAAATTCTTTACCGAACTTAAATTCCAACAAAAGTTTTCAACAGAAATATTTTCGTTAAACTTTTTGTCAAAAAAAATTCTGTCAATTTTTATAACGAAACATATTTCCATTGAAATTTTTTTACGAAATAAATTCCGTCAAGTTTTTTGATAAAAATCACTTCCATCAAAATTTTCAACGGAACACATTTCTGTCAAAAAATTTCGTTTGTCAAATATTTCTGTAAATATTTTTGACAAAAAATATTTTGATGAAAAAATATTATGTCAAAATTCTTTACAGAATCTAACTTTCGTTGAAAGTTTCGAATTAAACATTTCCATAAAAAAATTTGACAAAACAATTTCCGTTAAAATTCTTGTTATAACACAGTTCCATCGAAATTTTGAACGAAAAACTTCAGTCAAATTTTTTGACGGAATTCTCTTTTCATTTAAAACATTTGATGGAGGTAATCATTTTTGTCAAAACTTTTGACGTAAACTAAATCTTGTTAGAAAAATTACTTTTGTACAGATTTTCATTGGAGAAAAAATTCTGTCACTTTTCGATGAAAAAATTATTTTGTGATGAAATTTTCAACGTTTGCAACGTAAAAATTTCTAAAAAATATGATGTTTTTTAGTATTGTGAAAAGCACATAAATGATTTTGTTAGAAAATTTAAATTAATTTGTAAAATGTAATAATTATATTAATTGTAAAAATGGGGTAAAATGGTAAATATATCTCATTAACACTCTATTTTTGTCCCTTACATTTTTTTAACTCCTAAACAAGGGAAGGAAATACTCTTCAATTTCCTTCCCTTCCTCCCCCTCCTTCCCCCTTAGATCCCCTTACTTCCCTTCTCCTCTAAACTCTTAAACAAAGCATAAAAGTATCTGGGTTCTAAGTGAGGACATACAAAAATAAGGGAGAACAAAATATGGACTTTATATGATTTCATGTATATGTAGGAGATAAAATTATCTCCTATTAAACAATAGACATTAAACCCATTGAAATTTACTCTTAAAACAAACAGTCATGTGTTTACATTTTTTTTTTTAATACATTGAAAAATCGAATATATAACCTATTATATAACTACTCACACTTCCAACAATTAAGCTAACTCTAATGTCTTTGTATTTACATTTTTCCAACAGAGCAAGTTCGATGTCCTTTTATTTAAACAACAAAATTTCTCGTTTGTGCCTTTCAAAGTTATTGAAAAACTAAACAAACACACTAACATAGTGCTATACTATGTAGCACCGATACAACGGGACACGTGAAATATTGACATTTTAATAATTAATTCTAAAAAATGTTAGTTTCGACACGCTAGGATTTTAATATTAAATTATATTTTTAATTTATGTAGTGTATATTATATTTAATATTCAATAATTTAACAAAAAAAATGAATCTAAACTTATATATATATATATTATATATAAACATAAGATATCACAAATATTTATATTAAACTCAATAAAATAGTAATCGTAATCCAACCAATTTAATAGTTGGAATTAAAAATTCAACACAACGCAACCTTTAAAACTTTTATTGAATTTCTATAACGCGTGTTGGAGTGTCGGGTAGTGTCGGAGTGTCTGAGAGTGTCGGGAAGTGTCGGACACGACACGTCAGGGGTTTTGAAGTGTCGGTGCTTCATAGGTGCTATATATGGTCGACAACAAAATTCAAATATTGTTATTTTAATAATTATTTATGAAAATATAGTTGTTTCAAAACTAGAAATGGATCTATTAATATACAAAAAAGGATTTATTAAAATACTCAGTTACGTCCAAAATATAGTTTGACCACTCACGCCCAGTATGAGGCGTGACCTAGGAGAGAGACATGCCCTATATGAGGCGTGATCTAGGAACCCCTATATATATATACATATCCTTATTTTTCACTTTTTCACTTCACACCTTATCTCTAAAAGACTAAAACATTCCTCTGTCTTCTCTCTAGATTTCTCCTTGGAACAAGTATCCGAATGGGAGGTCGACAGGAGTGGGCTCTTTGTCTTGTTGCCTTGACGAAGACGGTTGGTCTTGTCGTAGCTTCGTGCGTCTCTCATTTTTCACGTTATCCGATCTTCTATGGCCAGCCATGGGAACAACGGTACCTACGATGCAAGTGGAAACAATATCAATGGACATTAACAATGTCAAATTTTTTCAAAATTCAATATGAAAATCAAAACCCTAACCTAAATAAAACAGAAAACAAACCTTAAACCCTAACATAAAAAACCGTAAACCTAACATTAAACCCTAAACAAAAACAGCAACCCGAAACCTAACCCTTAACCTAAAATAAAACAGCCAACACACCCCTAAACCCTAACATACAAACACAACCCTAAACCATAACAAAAAACAGAAACCCTAACCCTAGACCTACCATAACCATAACCCTAACCTAACACATAAACCCTAGCCTTAACCCTCACACCAAACTCAACACCATACTCCTAACATAAAGCCATAATAACTCAAACAACCTTCTACCATATACAATAAATTAAAAAAAAAAAAAACAGAAACCAAAGCATGGAGAAAACAAAAAAAAAATCAAAACTTAAAACCAAATCAAAAGTCCGAAAACATTACCTACAATGTCAATTTCGCAAGTTGTGAACCAATGAAACAACAATCGGACCTTCAAGCGGATGAGATTCAGACTTGGTTGAAGAGAGGGGTTTTCGAGCCTTTTAATCGACTAGGGTTTCAAATTTAACCCATTTGCGAAATGGGTTTTTAAAAAAAAAAATAAAAGCTGCGATATTTAGTCGACTACGTAATGTCCTTATCGACTAAATATGCCAAATGTAGTCGATTAAGGTGATTATTTAGTCGATTACATTTCGGGATTCTTGTTTTCTGAATTTTTACAATTTAGTCGATTAAAAGTGCAAGCTAATCGACTAAATGGGGGCAGGATGGTGGATAGTTCTGGGGGAGGGGCAAATTGATTATTAATTATTTAATGATGGGCAAAAAGGTCAAAAAGTCATAAAAAACGTCTTAAAAATGTTAATATTTAAGATAAAGGTTCATTTTTTTTTACGATAAATTAATGTAAATAAATTATTTATATTGAGTTTAAAATAATGTCATTCTAAGGTTAAAATCAAAGTATTTTTATATTTATAATTTTTTTAGGATATAATATTCTATCTTATTATAATTTGTTAGTTTTTAATCCAAAATAATATCAATTTGGGACTGAATGTAGATAAATTATTTACATTCATCGTAAAAACATTAAACCCTTAAACTAAAGATATATAATTTGTAGGGAGTAACTATTTTTATGAATATTAAAACAATTTTTAAATTCTTTTTTTGTAAATAGCAAATTTCATCATATATGTATCTAAAATATAAAATATATTCATGAGATTAGATGAATTGTAATTTTTATTTTATGTTATAACCATCACCATCAATTGGTTTTGTGCCGTGCAAACTTCGAAGTAGTAAATAATGTCACGACCCCCCGACTTAAACAGTCGCCACACATACTCTATCCAATTCACAGCATATAGAAATGTTTTGTCCTATGCGGAATGACAATCGTGATTCTTTGGATATGCCTTATACAATACTTCTCATATTTTATTGGATTTAGTGGACATCATTTAAAAGAACGCAAATCTTAAAAGTTACATAAATTATATTTTTTACCGACCTAGATAAAGTATGATTAGTTATATTTTGTATAAATTTAAAAATTTATTTTTTTCATTTTATACATCAGTAATATGATTGAAAAAGAAAAAAAAGTAATTTTTTTAGATTTATACAACATCTGACCTATCAAACTTTGTGTAAATTATCTAAAATGACACAAGCTTGTATTTTTTAAAAGAATATTTCTTTTCCTATTTTATTTAATATAATATAATTATAATTATACAAAAATAAATTAATGATAATAATTTTATAATTAACTATTTTAATATTTTTTTTATTCTTTTACCATCATTCATTTTTGGATTTTATAATAGTTATATGTTGCAGGAAGAGTGAATCTGTTATGTTATAGAGATTCGTTTTGCGTGCCGGAATTTTTTTTTGCTGCGGGCCTCACAAGATGTTGTGTATGTAGAAAATTTCATAAGATCATGTTAAATGAGAGATGATAAACCCTTCATTTTTATATGATTATGAGGATTCTCTTTCAATTAACGATAATGTCACGGACTGTAGCAATTAACGATAATGTCACGACCCACACTGACAATTAACAAAACTAGTTGTATCATATATTTCTATCAATTTAACGATTATAATTTATTAAAAATTAATAATTAATTAATAAGTATGACCCAATAAATTATAACCGTTATATTGACGAAAATCAAAGATTAAAATTTGGTAGTAAGAGATAATAAAAAAAAAAATAATAAATATAACCTCTCTATCTTTATTTATTTATTTATTAGTGACACATTATGCGATGAGATCATGTACGTAAATCTGTGATACGTACAGAAGAAGGCGACAATGTTCCGCAGAATCGACATATATGCACTGTTGAGACCAAGTTGATGATAAGGTTGTTGTCAGGAATGCGAGTGCCTCGCGACGGGAAAATTTTAGTATGAACCGGACCCATCAAATTTTGTATGCTTTTTTTCCTTTTTTTGGTAAAAAAATACTCTTAAATCTCTTTCTTTTCTTTTATTTCCCCTCTATCCTTTGTCTTTTCCTTTTTTTGGTTAGGAGCATCACGCTCGGGTACCATAAAATAATCGCTCCTCGCGACAAGCTTTTATTTATTTTGGCCTAGGCTTTATATTTTTTTAAAAAATAACTTACTCTTAAATTATGTTTAAGGGCCCGATTGGATGAGCTTTTTTTCAAGAAAAAAAGTACATTTTAAATTTTTAGTTCGTTTGGATGTCTGCTTTTTTTAAAAGGAGAAGTCACAAAAAAAGCCAAAAACCTGCTTTTTCTGGAAGTTAAAAATTTAACTTCTCAGAAAAGCAGAAATCAAAAGCCAATTTTTTTAAAAAAAACTATATATTTTTATAAAAATATAAATAACTTTAACTTTTATAAAAAATATTTTTAAAATAAGGTAGTGGTAAAAATTACTTTTAAAAAATGCTTAACCAAACGTCCTCTAGAAACAGACATTGCGTTTAAGACCTTTTAAATAGATTAGTTACCCATTTTGAAAAGGCTAATTTACTGAAGGAAATATTAGCTACCAAAATAAATATTAACAAGAATAAATATTTATATTACATGGAAATTTTACGTAAAATTATATTAATATTTAAATTGTATTGTTTAATAATTGTATCTCGTAAGGGTGAATAAATAATTAAAACATTACATTAAAACATATTAATGTTTAATAAACTATATGAGTGAATACTTGCTCCATAAAAAAAAAAAAACTTTGCATAAAACTGTATTAATATTTAAATCTTAAGAACAAATATTTACATCACATAAGAGTAGAAACTTAACATAAAAGAGTATTAGTTTTTAAATTTCACGTGTGAATATTTATATAATATGTGAATAATTTTTTCAAAATATTTCAGGTGTGGACTAGGTAAAGTTACGGATTTAGGGTCCGTTTGAGTGTGTTCTGATTTTTTGTTCTTAAAACTGTTTTGTAAAATAGTTATGGAAACTGTTATTTTTTATGTTTTTTTTTTCTTTTTGGAAGTTAAAAATCAAAACAGAAAACAAAAACAACTCAGACATGTTCTCTAAATTTGATTCTAAAAATAAAAAATAGTTATAGTTTTCAAAACATTTTTACAAAATAAGTCTTACCAAACGAGTTTTTTTGTTTTGAAAACTAAAAAACTGTTTCGAAAACTGAAATCAAACATAACCAATGTTTATCGTTTTAAGTTACGCAATTTTGTATCATTTTTAATGAAATTATATCGTTTTGATATATTTTGTTATTATTTTATAAAATAAAAAATAAAATAAATAAAATAAAATAAATATAATTTTATTAAAAATAATATTTTATATTATTTAAAATAACAAATATTTTTGCATTTAAAGTATTGTGCTCCATTCTTGCCATGGCGTTAGTGGTACCGATCAAGGATTGGCATTGTACAAACAAAATTTTGTATAATTTTTTTTTTAGTCTGTAAATAATGTCGCGACCCCACACACTGAACCCAACTTAAACAACGCCACACATACTCTATCCAACGTACAGCATCTAAAAGTGGGAAATTGTGTCCTAGGTGGAAAAACAATCATGATTCTTTGGATCTGGGGACTTTCAACATGTTGTCACACTCATGGATTCCAATTTTTTTTCCCGCTATGCCAAGTGGGCAAATTTTTCCCGAAAATATCAGCGACAAACTCAATGTCGGTAACATCAAGTTGTCGTGAGTTTGGTGACATTTCTTGATATGTAACAAGTTTTGAGAATTTTATCATAAAATTTCAAAATGTCATAATTTTTATTTCAAGTGTTTTAATTAGATAATTTTTTTATTTTATATAATTTTTCAAAACTTACGCACTGATAAATATTCGAAGGAAATTTGGTTTAAAAAATGCTTCTTTATACCACGTTTGACACATTTTATTTTGGTAAACAATATTGTTGAATTCCTAGCCTTATTTTCACTTTTCAACACTAATAAATAAAATAAGAGTTTTATTATTCTCATGTTAAAGTAGATAAGTTATCTCATGTCATATATATAAATTTGTGGGCTCCACCACCTAAAAATAAAAAAATGTGGCACAATTATCGAAGAATGTGTATGAAAAAAATTATCACAAATAACATAAGAATAATTTTTCCCAAAAAATAATGATATGGACATTTTCCAGCACATAAAACTCAAAAAAAATTACGTGGAATAAAAAAATTATTCAATTTAGATACCCAAATTAAAATTATGGTATTCTAAAAATGAGTTGACTGTTTTGTCATGTATGGAAGCAAGTTTTTTTTTGTTTGGATGACATAGGAATGAAAAATAAAAACAGAACACTAGCTACAGATACTCCTAGGCATGCCTATGCCCTTAGAATCACTGAGCAACAACTCTTTGCACCCTTTAGGAGGAATTTCGAACCAGATAGTTTCCCAGCCAGATGACTCAACATTAGTAGCCATCCAATCCGTGAGAAAAAAGTTGATATTGTTCCGGGTATGTAAGTTGGGCTTGATTAAGCTTAACCGAGGCTCATATCCCAATAAAGTAAATCGGTTAGTTTTCAATCTGTATATGAGGAACCCGGGGACAAGAGTCTGAAATATGGGCCCTAAATCATAATTTATTATTCGATATTTATTTTATCATGTTACATGATGTCATACAATATTAAAAGATAAAAAAATAAAAATAAAAATAATAATAAGATACTTTGTTCAATATTTTATTTTGTCTTATCTTAACATAACTAAATTATTTTTCCTACGACATAACTCTTATTTATCGGATTTTCATTTCATCCTTTAACATAACACAACAAACTTTCCTACATACAACATTTTGTGGGGCCCACACATTTTAAAACAAAAAAAAGAAAAAAATATGGCACGCAAAATGAATCTCTATAACATTACACAATCACTTTTCCTACAACATAATAAATATAAAACGTTTCTCTTTTAGTATAAGAAAACACGCCGTTTGGTAGATGATTTTTTTCCGGATTTCCAGAAAATTGAATTTTTTTAAATTTTAAATTTTCAGATATTATCGTAAATTAAATATAAAAATCATATTTTTGAAAATCGAAATTTCCGAACATCTAAAAATTTCTCCTATACCAAACACTCCGTAGAGTCTGTCACCTTATCTAGAGTGCACCAAAGTTTTTCTTCCAATCTGCCACCTTATCCCCTTCTCTGTGAAGGGCACATTTATTTGATTCTGTCATGTGACAGTTGACACTCGTTGTCAGACAACTTTTTTTTTTTGAGATCATTGTCAGACAACTTATCATCGTGCTATTTTGACAAGTATTGATTAACTTTTTTGAAAAACTTGACACATTAAGCAATGTCCCTTGGATTTGCGTCGTAAGATCTTACACAAAGTCAATAATATAGTAACTCACGATAATGTCACGACCTCACACACTCAAGTGAAGTGATTGACAATTAACATTATATAATTTTTTTCTTATGCACCGTTGAGATAGAGAGATTATTTTGTGCTCCCATAAGCTTAGCCATCGGTGAGACGCAAAAGAGAGAGAAGAGATTAAAGGGAGGGAAGAGAGAAATTTTTTTTGGTTTGGTATCACTTTCGAAAACATCACCAAATACCGGGACCATTACATTTTTTATAGGTATTTTTTAAATAGGTATTTTTAATTCCATTTTATTATTTATAATAGGTTATGTTTAGTCTGATATAGATTAAACCGTAGTTTTATGTAGGTCTGCCTAGCTCATTTACATCCCTACTCACTGCCCCTCACTTTCTTTCTACTAGAATTTCTTTCTTCGTATATGTAAGTGAGTCTTGCCCACCCTTCAAGCCCAATGGGCTCTCGTGTGAGGAGACGTGTTGAGGTATATAAAACATATATTTAAAAATTAATTGTTATAAAAAAAAATCAATAAATTCGATGTTAAGAATTCTTTAAACCTAAATATTTTCAAAATTGAAGTCATTCACGAAGGATAAAATCTCATGTTTATAAATTCGATTTTTAATTGGGATGAATTAAAGTCAAATCGGAAATTTATCCATGCATACATATTATTGTTGGGTAGCGAGGAGTCTATTATCAAATGGGATAAGACATTTCATCACAATAAGTGAGTACTATCTCTATCAAAGGATTTTTTTTTTTTTTTTTTTTTAACATTTTTAAGAACTTGAACCCAATATCTTCCTTAAATAAAATAAAGCATATATCACTTGAATCAATCCCTTTTGGCAATGCATATATGATACTTGTTTTTATTTTTTAGTTCATGTTCTAAAGATCTTGCATTAAATAAAGTTATCGCAAGTATGTCTTATTCGTTCAGAAATAATTATTATTTTTCACTAAATTCTGTCTTAATATATAAATGCACCGATTCACATTGAAATTAAAAAGAGTTAGCAATGAAACAACAGAAGTAGAAAAGAAAAATAAATAACTAGGCAAACTCGGGTTATTTTGGAACAAATATATTTATATATTTTAGTTCACATTATTTAGATCCCCATACAAAGGTTACAAACATAGGAAAGCACTTAAGCAATAAAATAGAACTAACATTAAAAATAAAATAAAAATAAACACTCACAAACACACTCCACTAAAAACTAGAGCCATTAAATCCAATCTTTTGCAAAAGAGTTGGTTACTTAATTAATTAGGTGCTGATTGCAACAGGAATAGCTCGCAGGGATTGGTCCAAGTCCATATCCTTAGGTTCAATGTTATTTTCAAGTTTCCAATCAAAACTGTTGATCAAAGACCCCAACATCAAATGCAACATCCTAATAGCGAGTGGTGAGCCAGGACAAACTCTTCTCCCACTGCCAAATGGCGTGAGCTGAAAATGACGACCTTTCACATCAATGTCAGATTCCATGAACCTTTCTGGTAAAAATACATTTGCATTGTCCCATATGTTTTGACTCCTACCAATAGCCCATTCATTGATGAGCACTTGTGTACCCTTTGGGATTGTGTATCCTGCTATTTCCACATCTATCCTCGCTCTTCGAGGTAGTAAAAGTGGAGCTGGTGGGTATAAACGCAATGTCTCTTTTATTACTGCTTGTAAGAATGGAAGTCTAGCAACGTCTGATTCCTCAACAGGTTTCCCTATTCCAATTGTTTCTTCAAGCTCCTTTTTGGCTTTGTACATATCTCCTGGATTGTGTATTAGTTCACTCAATGACCTTTCTAATGCAAATGCTGTTGTATCTGTTCCCGCCACAAGTAGATCCTGTTTCAAATCATAGTACTCATTCTTAGTCATATATAAATTGCATACTTTGATACCGGTGTTAAATTTTAAGTTTGACACCTCATCACGTACTTATAAATCAGAGTCGTTGATTTTTTTATCTAACGGCTCTCAGATGAGGTATCAAACTTGAAATTTAACACCGATGTCAAAGGACGCTACCTCTTCTTATAATACATCATATTATGTGTTACATCTCAATTATTTATTTAACAGATCAATTTAATTGCTGGGTGTTGATCTGTCAATGAATGAATGAGATCTAACATATGTCTATGATATATAATGTGTTAAGAGACATAAGAGGATATATTTCCCCATACCTTATTTATAGTATAAAAAGTGAAACAGGACAAAAAGAGAGGAACATACAAGCAAAAAGTGTTTAATCAGTTTTTTGTCCATCTTCTGGCTATCCTCGTGAGAAATGTCGAGCAAGATGTCTAACATGTCGTTGTTCGTGACATAATCTCCCCCTTCTCTTAGCTTCAAACGTTTCTCAATCAAGCAATCGAAGTGATGGAACACCTTCGTAATATAAGCAGAAGTGTGCCTTCTAATGCCTTGAGGGTCAATTATCTTCAACACTGGGAAAAAGTCAACCACATTTGGTGTCCCAGTTGCTTTCAAGAGCGTCGCTATTATATCCTTGTACTCATCACCTATGGACCGAACAAAATCCTCAGACACAAAAGTGTATGATAAAAAATTAATGCAAGCCTTGAAAGCTGCTCTTCCAACATCAATTGCTTCACCGTTTAAACTGTTTTTATGCATATCATTAAGTAGTTCTTGCAGTTTCTTGCGTCTGAGGTTTTGGCTTGCATCGAGGGTCTTGTTGGAGAATAAGTGGTTATGGCATATTTTCCTTAGGTTATGCCAAAGAGGGGTAACACAGAGGAAGGGCAAGCTAAATTTTTTGTGGTCGTGGGCTGATGTAACATCAGGAGTTGTTCTGTCTGCTAAGTACATATCATGTGTCTGCATAACCTCTTTGGCAAATTCTGGTGAAGACACGATTATGCTTGTTGCTTGGCCTAGCCTTAAACGCATTATTGGGCCATACACTTTTGCAAGCTTCGCCATTGTTTGTTGTGGCCTGAGGCAGAATTCAGGAAGGTTTCCAATGACAGTGAGAAATGAAGGTCCTGGTGGAAGCTTGTAGTTTGTTTTTTTGGTTCTTGCATGCAGTGAACGAAGAACATGCATGACAGTGCATGCCAACAGGAACAACAATATACTACTCACGGAATCCATATCTGTCAATAGGGACACGCAAAAATGTGTAAGGCAAGGTTACAAGAGGGATCAATTTATATCATGTTAGTATCTAAATGAAGAAATTGAAATAATCTCATTCTTTTCATAGTCAAAAGTCTAAGATCCATATATAATATATTCATGGACAGGGGAATAAAAGAATAAATAAATTAACTGAATTGAACAAGTGTTTTTGGGAAGTTAAGTGTGAGTGAAGTCATCCTTTAATTAGAAATTGACCAAGTGAATAAAATATGAGTGGCGGTTGCTGTTTGAGACTTTGCTGGTGCCTTGAGCGTGTAAGGCTCGTATTATGTGGAATTTCTGAAATTTAAGCATCTATCAAACATACTCGGATATTTTCATTCATGTCGTAGTCACACATATATATAAAGGCAGCATTAACATGTAATTATAAAGGCAGAAGAAACAGTAACTGAATGAGAAATGAAGCTGGAATGAGAGAGTCCAAAATATTAAGGACTTACTTCTCTGAAGCACTAGAGAAATATAGACAAGAGATCAAACAACAAAAGGACTTCTTGGAACCTGATATCTCCTTCACCTCATTTTATAACAGATTCCCTCTAATACAAACAAATGTTGCGTTGGTATGGAAGACATTGGCAATTACACATTACTCCTCATACACGTTTCAAGCAAGAAATATTATATGACTTATTTTCCTACGCAACCTAATGCGTAAAAATGGATGAAGAAAAAGAAATTAAAATTAAACGTACGGGATAATAAAAAAAATTGATTTTAAATTTTGGGGAATGACATTTTTTGTTAATTTACGTAAATATTCAATTTTAGCATCATTCAATTATTTTAAAAAAAATACATAAAACAATTTACTTCATAAAAAAACGTAACATGAGATTATGTTAGAACAATTTAACCATTCAATAACAAAGTAATCATCATCATCTCATCTCGTATCATAAAATTTAACATATCAAAATATTTATCATAATTATCCAAATTTACAAGGAAACGAATTATAACATATTTATCTAAATTATTTATTAAATAATGACACATAATAATAAAAATTTAAATAAACAATTGCCAATAGTTATATATCAAGGTAAACATAAAAAGAAACTAACATTTCTGTTAAGTATTTCAAATATAAACATTTCACCTTCCTCCCACAGCATAATAAGTAATGAACCAAGTATTGTTCTAATGATATGAATGCACACAAATATAATAATTATATGTACAATAATATTTAATAAATAATTTAAAATATAAAAAAATTTACATACCTAAAATTATAAACGATGTTTTTTTAAAACTCCCACTAATTTTTCTTCCATTACAATACTAAAACATGACGACAATAAATCTTATTTGATTGTTTAATTGATCCACTTGTATCCAATGGCTGACATTACCAAAAGATTTGAGCCCTTAGATATAAGTGAAATCAAAGGACAAGATTGAGAGTGTAATTTACACTGGTGTAAAATGATTCTGACCCATATATATATATATATATATATATGAGAAAAATGTTTATGCAGTTACTGTAGATAAGTTATCTGCATTTATTCCCAAAATAACGTCGTAGATAAGTTAGCCTAGTCACATATCATTAACAACATTTCATTTGTGTAGAGTTTCATATCTCATTGTCAAAAAAAAAAAAACAACTATTATCGTTTAGTGATGTTTTGTATTTAAAAATAAATAAATCTACAAAGCCAATATATACAAAAGATGTTATTTGCACAATAATCATGAAACAAATTTTAGGATTTTTAAAAAACTGAAAACCGATCCAATCCAAATCGAAAAAAATTGGATTGGATCGGATCAGATTTGAAAAAAAAATCCAAACCGAATGGATGATTACATGATCAAACCGAAGGAATTAGATCAGATAATTTATGCTTCTAAAACCGATCAAATCCAGACAGCGAACACGACTACTTAAAAGTTAAAACCAATAAAACAAACCAAGTTAAAACATAAACGAAAGTACAGAATGTGGAACCCATGTAACAATAACTCAAGGAAATGCAAAAAAACAAACACAATAGGCAATAGCTCACTGAAATAAAATAAAAAATAATACAAAAAAAAAAATTACAAGAGGATGAGAGGAAGTAACTCCATCACTCGTTACCCATCTTTTTTCTTTTCCCTTTCTTTTTTTCCTTTTCCCTTTTTTGTAAAGCTTTTTCAAAGCTTTCGAAATCAGCCTCTCTTCCTTGCATCTCCTTGCTGTGATGAGAAGACCCACCTTCGAGCAATGTGCCAGGATGCGTGTCTGTAAAAGCTACCTCTATTTGATAGTTAGACTAAAATTAGAGATAGAGAGCGCATATTTCACATAGGCTGAATGTTTGGAATAAGTGTTTGTAAATATATGTTAAGCAAGTCACCTAGAGTGGTTAGAGATTTGGATAATTGGTATTAAGTTATGTGTTTAATTTCTATTTGTATATGATAAATATGTTTTGATTTTTATATAATGTCAAATTATAATTTTAATCCTGACTAAATTATAATTAATTATACAATTATATATAATAAATATAAGGTAATTAATTATATAATTATATATAATAAATATAAGGATTTGCTTTTTCTGCGGTTATTACATATAAGTTATCTGCAATAAACCTAATACGATGTTGTTTTGGGACGAAAAAATCATGATAATTTTTGTATTTTTAATTTAATTTAAAGTTATTATAATTTTTAATCTCAAAATGACATTATTTTGAGAATAAATATAGATAACTTATATATAATAATTATAAAAATATCTTTCTGTAAATATAATTTATTAAAAGTGAGTTGGTACCAAGATACTAGCGGGCACTAAAGTGTCATGATACATTCTTTTCTCTTCGTTGATTTATGTCTAGGGTTCGTGATCACATGTCAGATTTTCCCATCACCACGAGATTTTTTATTGTGGTTCGGGATCATATTTTTACTTTTAGTTTATCCTGAAAATTTAATATAAAAAAATGGAAAGATAAAAGTGAAAAAGAGAAAGAATAATAGGATAAAAAGAGAAAGAAAAATTAATAATTAATGTTATGAGAAGAAGTACCGAATTATTGATGGTCCTCAACCATAAAAAATATTTCGCATCACCAGATCATTCACTTACTCTCAGCCGCACAACAACACCCATGTCGGAAACACGTGTTTCTAGCATTTCCGTATAAGCTGAGACATGTTCATATCTGCTCAATGGTGTCCGCACGGAACTCATTTTCGGTACACCCCTATCAGATATTCTTTTGTCAAATATAATATGAGATGTGAAATTTTAAATTTGATATCTTATTTGAGATCTATTAGATTAAAAAAGATCAATGATATCATATATTTACAAGTCAGAGTCATTGATTTTGTTGATCGATGAGGTGTCAAATTTCAAATTTTCAAGGGATCCTACCTTATATATAGGCAGGATCTTTTGACACCTGATCTGAGAGCCATTAGATCAATGGTATCACATGCTTACAAATCAGAGTCGTTTATCTTTTTTGATCTAACAGCTCTCAGATAAAGTGTCAAATTTCAAACATGACACTAGTGTCAAAGGATCATGCCTTATATATATATATATATATATATATATATATATATATATATATATATATATATATATATATATATATATATATGGTCTACTGAGTGTACAGTGACTGGATGTAAAAATTGGTCCAGTGCACTATGTTCTCCCGCGAGAACACAATTATAGCAAAATTACAACTATGTTCTCCCGGGAGAACACCTAAAGAACACTATTGTAATATTTTTACACTATGTTCTCGCGAGAGAACATAGTTAAAATTCACTCACCCGACAGTCCAGTGACTGAATTTTTAATTTATATATATATATGTGTATATATAGGGTTTAGTGAGTGTATAGTGACTGGATGTAAAAATTGTTCCAGTGCATTATGTTCTCCCATGAGAATACAGTTATAGCAAAATTATAACTATGTTCTCCCGGGAGAACACCGTTATAAGAAGTTTTACACTTAATCTTGACAATTGATCCACTTGTTCACATATATAAAAAATATATATATATATGCTTTTAGATATAAGTGGGATCAGTGGACAAGATTAAGAGTGTAACTTACACTGGTGTAAAATAATCATGACATATATATATATATATGTGTGTGTGTGTGCTTATCGTCTCTCAAACTACTTGAGATAATGTTATCTCCGGCTATTAAATTATCACCGTACAAAGATGAATCAATGGTGATAAAGGAAGAGAGAAAAAAAGAGAATCATAACAATGTGAATCAATTAATATAAGGAAATAAATAAACAAAACGATGTAGTTTTGGGATAGCCAGAAATAAACTTATCTCAAGCAGTTTGAGAAATGTTTTTTCCATATATAAAATAGAAAACAAATATAAAAACATCTGCAATGTAAAAGTGCCACTAAATAGGGGACACTGACCAAAATGTCACTATCGACCAAGTTTTTTACCCAAATGACACGCGAATAGTGTTATTTCCTAATATGCCATATGGGCAAGTTCGATGGGCACCGTAACGAACTCAGTTTGTTGAGGTGTCACATTTCTAGTGGATAACAAGTACCAAGTTAAAAAAAAAAAAGTACCAACCAAGTTTGCTACATTGGATAGCGAACTTGGTGTCCATTAAAAACGTGACACGTTAGCAACTGAGTTCGCTACAATGTCCAGCAAATTTGCCCAGGTGGCATATTGGAAAATAACACTATTCACGTGACATTTAGGTAAAAAACTTGGTGAACAGTGACATTTTGCTCACTGTTCCGCTAAATAGCACCGAAAATATTTTCATCCCCACGACCCTGCTACACATCCAGCATAGTACGTACAAGCTTTCAATTTGTCTGATAAAATTATAAAACCGATGTACTTCAGTAGGATTGTTAGGGCATGAGAAAAAAAATACAGAAAATGTGAGAAAAACTAAAATTGAGATAATATGAAATTAGAATAACAAAATATTTAGGTTTATTTGTTGAAAACATATTTTTGATATCTCAAGAGCGTCGTATTCGTTTCGGTATTCCTGTAAAGATTAAAAAATCAAGACCAAGTTATGGAGTAACTGTTTCACGATATACCATATAATGAAACTTATTACTCTGTTAGGCCGGTAAAAACAAGAAATATATATATATATATATATATATATATATATATATATATATATATATATATATATTGGTGCAGATTGTAATCTACGTCGTTTTGGGTGGGATAACCAATTTAAAATTAATTGTAGAAAATAAAAATATTATATTTATTTCCAACTTTTCTACTTTTCCCATATTTAATGTTTTACATTTATTTCCATCTTTGTAGGTTATTATTTTTTAATGTTTTTACATTAAAAATGACGTAGTTTTATATGATGCACCAATGGGTGTCCTTTACATCCGCTAAACCCTATATATATATATATATATATATATATATATATATGATTGTAATCCGTATTAACCAATCTAACAGAGATTCCATAGCGTATAGCTTAATTTTTTTTTTTATTTTTTTTACTACTTTTCCAGAGATATGTACAATACTAAAGTTTTTTTCTTTTTAATAAATCATGGAAAATTGGGTGTCCTTTAAGAGGATACAAATTTAGTTCATTTTAAGAGAAAGTTAGACATAAAAAGATGAGACCTATATTTTTATTTTGTTTTTGTTTTTTCAATGGGACTCACATCTTTTTACGTATAATTCTCATTTAGAATGACTTAAGTATGTGTTCTCTAAAATTACACTTAATTCTGTACTAAAAAAAAATTACACTTAATTTAACCACCAAGGGTAGCTCAGTTGGCAAATGAGCTCCCCTCAAGTAAATTCTTGGAAAATCTTTGAGATCAGAGGAGGAAATGTCTCTTTTTCGGTTAGATATCTCCGTTTTATACCAAAAAATAAAAATAAAAAGTGCACAAAACTCAGAACACGTGATTCATGGTTCGTTTTTGTTTGCTTTGTTTTTATTTCAGTTTACACCAGAGTGACCACATGGTTTTCTTCTCGTGAGGAACCTTTCACTCACAGAGGAAACCCCACCTCCATTGCCACCGATTGTGACCTCTAAGCCTCTAACCACCATGTATTCCGTATTAATTTTTTTTTTTTAAATTTATGTGAAATACAAAGAATAAATTGATTTTTTTTAAAAATAAGAGATTTTTTTTTTGGTAAACAAAATAAGAGATATTTAAAATTATAAAATGATGACATAATTGATTTTAAAGAATTTGAATTTATTATTTTAAAAATAAAAATTGTTTTATAATAAAAATATATTAAGAAATTATGTGATTTCAACCGAATGAATTCCAATTTAATATATAACAAAGTATACTATTTAAAATTAGGAGCTAATAATTGTGGAAAGTATTATATTTATTAATTTTACTTAAAACCTTCATTTAATAATTGAAATAGACGTCGAAATTATCTGAAGCAAAGTTCTTGAGGGAAAAGCACTAATTTTTTAGGGTCAAATCATTAGGGTCATTTTTTTTTGGAAATTTGCAAACCATTTAGGGTCATTTTTGTTTTTGTTTTTATGTTTATTAAAAAAAAAATGATTTAGAAATTACAAGAGCTTGGTCTTCTTAAGAACAGGTCAAATTGGTTCGGTTTTGGAAATTACACATAAAACTTACAACAACGATTTTCCATTATTGTTGTTCACTCTAAAAGTTTTCATTTTCTTAATTACTCAGTTTTCATTTAGTTTGTTACAAGGTTGACACCAATGTTTGCTCGTGGTATTAATGTAATTCCCTCTGCATTAATTGTTTCAATATATCATCTAAGGGTGAGAAGAATAGTTTAGAAGCATCATAAATGTTAATTTCAGAAGCAGAGATTGATCAGCGAGAGAGAGGCTAACAAGAGTGTTAATCGCTCTTTAAATTTATATACTTTTAGAAGTGATTATTAATTTTAATTTTTTGGTCATATATCTAATGCTCGCCCTCCTTTATAATCGACAAAAACCTTTACTTGTAAGCACTATTTTTATTTTTTACTTATTTGTACAAATAGTTGTAATTTCAAAGGAAAAATTTACATTATATATTTTCATCCTCTTTATTTTTCGCATTCATCTAATTGCTGATATAGTTGTGAAAAATATGGTTGGATATAGATTGCTTAATAAAACAAATGCTTGTCAATTATATAATCCACAACTGGATCCGACTTAGTCAATTATAGCACAGAGAAAGCAATGATACAGATGCTTGTCTCTTCAACATAATAGCAAACGCAAATTATTGACTAGCAAATCTTTTGCTTTTTATAGCTGTCTCCATGAATGGTCAAATAATGTTATCTCAAATCAGGAGTGATATTTCTTTCTTTTAATTTTTTGGTTTTATAATTCTCATTCAATATGATAATTAAATTTTTTCTACACACCTTTCGATTTTCATGCTGATATTGATCCCACATATAATTTTTTCTAACACATGAGTCTCACATGCTTTTTATCTCTACAACATGAGAATTATAAAATCCTTAATTTTTATGTAGAGAATGCTCGCAATATATTATTATTAAAGTATTAGCCGACGAGTTTCACAAAAAGAAGAAAAATAATCATAATATAAAGTGGCTAAGTGGCTTCTCTAGTATAGTTCATATAATTAAACTCAACTAAAAGGGTCTAAGCCTCTAAGGAAGACGTCTAATGCTACAATGTGTTATTCCTTTTGTATGATTCATATGTAGAAATGGCCAAACCCATCCTCAAGACTAATGATGAGGCCTTCTGCAATGATACATAATGGAAGTTATGCTCTTGGACCACTGTTTGATTGTAAAGTGGTTTGTTTTGGTTTTGAAGTTCAGATGCCCAGCTTTCCTAATTCGAAGCTTGTTGAGTGCCATGGTAATATACTTCACCTTAGAATATGCTTTGTTTGGTTGAAATATTTAAGCGAGTGTTTTAAATCTTACTTTAGTTTGATACAGTCTAAGTGGTGGGGGGAAACAACTTTTTTTTTTTTTTTTTTTTGAAATATTTTAATCAATTCATTGCTTCGTGACTAATCTGATTCATAGAAGAACCGGTAATTAAAATTTTAAACTCTTCTCAAAGACGGTATCGAAGACGATTAAATATATGTTTTTACCTTCACTTATTTAATTTCCTGACGCATACTGAATTACCATTATTTCATCCTAGTACCATTATTTCATCCTAGTATACAACTTGAAACAATCGCTGCGAGACGCACAATAGCACAATGTGGGACCCAACTTGTTGCCTGTTGCCACTGCTCATAAAGTTACAATTGAGAATCTGACAATCAATCCCTCATAGGAAAATACTTTTGCTACGAGCATTTAATACATCTTTTATCAAATATAAAAAAAATAATAACATATTTATATTGAGGAGGAATATTATTACTATCAAATTTTTTACTACCAACTCACTATCTATCTAATTATCATTGGATCAATATTTTCTTTTTTTTAAAAACTTTTTAACATTCTTTCTCTTTGATCTAATGATGATTAAATAGATTGTAAGTTGATAGTGAATTTTTTTGATATTCTCTCATATACACCCTTCGATAACTATGTCACTTTTTCATTTTCTTTTCTTTTTATTTTTCAGATGATGGGACCCATAAATTTATCTCTATGACATGAGATAACTTATCTCTTTTAACATGAGATTAATAAAATCCCTAATATATATATATATATATATATATATATATATTTTCATTTGAAGGAGTGAAATTATGCTCCTTCGTTTGAGATACTTGTAGGATCATTTCAGATTCCACGACTTTTGGATGGGGTGAGACAATGATGGAGACCAATCCATAGATTAATTTTTGGAGCAGACAAACAATTAATGTACATATCATATTTGTTTGTAACTTTATGTCATCCTTTAAACATTTTGCATCAAATAAAGTTAGAACAAGTCCATTTTAGTTTTTTTTTAAGAGAAATGATTTTTTATAGGTTTTTCTCAAAATAAAATTAAAAAAAATAAAGGCTTTTTTTATATAAAAATAATCTAAGTCAAAATACACCCTTAAAAGCAGGGATGTGCAAAATATCCAAAGAACCTGAATTGCATTGAGAACCGCACCAAATTAAACAAAAAAAACCGGTTCTTCCAATCAGTTCACAAACCAGAACCGTTTTAATGTTTTAAAACAAATTCAGTTATAAATTGATTCAGAACCAATTAATAACCGGTTCGAACCATCTAGACACTGGATAAGTGGGTATTCGAAATCGTTATACCCAAAACATCTTCTTCACTCAATGACCCAGTAAGCTTGTCTCCTATTCTTCCGGTGAAGATGAACGCGAAGACGAACACATCCACGATTCCGACGACGATGACGACGGCGACTTCGGCTGCGAACCCTCCGCCGCGAACCACCCATCTCTAGTCCACAGATCAATCTTCCACCACCTTCCCCAAAACCCTCTGTTTCCAGGTTCTGATTTTTATTTTTGTTTTTGGTTTTGTTTCAAGAATGGGTTTTTCCATTTATCATCAACCTGCATATATATTCTTCGAAGGGAGAGGGGACAGAAATAGAAGGTAGTGGATTTGTATCTAAAGGCTTTGAAACCCTTCGCTGATGGCACACTACAATTTGGGATTTGTTCATAACCGGGTCGAACCGGTTAGAAACCGGTTCGAATTGAACTGAACCGGTTTGATTAAAAAAAAAATAGTTTGGTTTTAAGAACCGAACCGGTTTAAACCGGTTCAGGTCGGTTCTTCAAAAAAATCGGTTCGGGTCGACCCATACTCATCCCTACTTAAAAGTTATAACAACCAGTGGTTGAACTCCAGAGGATAATCACCCAAGAAGCTTATATAAATCTTTAAATGTTAATATTATTTTTGTTTTAAATAGTCGCCCATGTTTTATCTTTTTTCCCTCTTCTTACGGAGCCGCATATTTTTATGTATATAGAAAATAAAATTTAGAGTAAAGTCTCTTTTGGGTCTCTGATAAAAAATACGATTCTCAATTTAGCCCTCTGTAAAAAAAATTAGTCGTCTGGTCCTTGTGAAATTCAAAGTGGACCCACCTTTTTATGAGAGTGAAATGAAATAAATTGTGTCATTTAAAAGGACAAACATTTTCCCCTTCATTTAATGATATCTGAAGTTTTATTCAACAAATTTTCTGAGATTTTTTATATGCTTAAGAATTTTGGATTCTTCTAGGATATAAATTTCACTATCAATCGGATACGCCACATAAACAGACTATAATAACATCTATTAGACGCATGTCACCCTTTCATGAACTGCTAGACTAATAAGATATCTGAAGGTGATTGCATCCACTACAAGAGAATATATTTTCATATAATGAATGTCATGCTTTTGCAAAGTTCTTGTGCTACAACAACTTCATTTTTCTCATTATACATTTGTACCCCATTGGCATTATACCTTCATGTGCTTGGAATATAGGTTCCAAAACTTTTAATTGGATTCAATTGTGCTTGAATTGCGTCTTTATATTTTGGCCAATCATTTATCTGTTTGCATTTCTTAAACAGATTTAGCTTCAAGATCCTCGTCTTGTTTCATAATTTCATATTATGCAAAAGAAAATGTTGTCGACAACTATATCTTTACGATTCTAACTTTTTCATGTAATGGCATAATTAATAGATATCTCTTCATTCTCATTACTCTCACGCACCTGGACCTCCCTCGAGGTTTAACGAAAGTAATGTCTTCATGGTAAACAATTGTCTCCATATTATGACCATCTTCATCATGTTCTCCTTTCTTCCTTTTGAGGATTTTTATCCTTGGAACCGATCATTTCCCCATGTTTAGGTGTAGTTTATCAATATTCGGAGCATTTATAATTGAAATATTAGACTTATTTGTCAGTTAAATCATGTGGCAGTCGATGTATAATTCTTTTTTTTCATATTTGCTTTGTGTGAGGATCTATATGAGATATAATGATAGTACATTCTATATTTTTCAACTGTTTATTCTCTCCCCACCATATTGGAAAAACTAATAACAACAATCAAATATTGATTTAACCAAATCTCCATTCATCACATAAGTAGAATCTTACCTAACATATATATCCAACAATATTTAGGGATTCATCTTTGTGCGTTGTGGTGGAGTAATTAGAATATGAATCGTACATTCAAAAATTATAAATATTTGGCGGTGACCATAAGCCAATTATGATGTAGAAAATTTATGATAAATTATTGACATGATGCACACAAATAATGCTGCATGTATAATACAATATCCACCCCTTAGGCGCCAAGATGGGAACTTTGTTCTCAAATATAATGTTCTAGCTATTAATTTCAGACGTTTAGCAAATAATTCTTCTAAGCCATTTTAGGTATAATCATGAGCATCAGGTTGTTCAACTGTGATTCCAATTGACATATAATAATTATTAAAAAAGCCTGATATGTAAATTTATCAGCATTATCAAGACGATTTGTCTTTATTATATAGTATATGAATTATGATCTTAATATTATCATTTGAGAAAACAATCTCACAAACGTTAAGATGTGAGTTGATAATATGCAAACATGTGGCCATTTTGTAAATGCATATATTAAATTCATAATATTTGAAAAGTACACATAATGGGTGAATAGGCCCATATATTTCACCATATATGCATTTTAAAAATGCAAGAGATTGAATCTCAACTTTAGCCTGTGATAATTTCTCTTGATTACTAGCAGCGCAAGAAAATTCAATAAATTGAAGAATCTTCTAGTTTTTCAATGCGATCATATGAATTTTCAATAATTTTTTGCATAATATCTAATTTGGGATGGTCCAACCAGTCATGCCAAAAAATAAAGTTGTTATAATCAATATCCGTTTGATTTACCAAGGCATGTTTTTCAATCAAGTGAATATTAATATAGTCAAAATGGAATAAAAACAGGTAATTTTTCTTTTGATACACATTTCTTAACTGCAATACTTGTTATAATAGTCATTATTACCACCTTTAGTGGTCTCATGTGATATCATTTATCGCCAATTTTGTCCCCTTTGGTAATCAAATATTAGCTCTTCTAAAGCTTTCAATTAAATTTTATATTGTCAATTATTGTATTAAAATTGGCTTCCTCCATATCAATATGTGTGATTACATGCATAACATATGAAGGCAATAAAATCATTTTGTACATAGGCAATAATAAATTAATTTGGATTTTGTTACTTCAGAAGCAATAACCAACAAAGATATTGTTTGTCTCAAGAGATTAATTTCAATGACATGAGATTCGTAACACTTGCCCTTATTTTAGTTTGTCATATTCATATTATTACCCACTTTCGTTTGGCTTCTTACATGATTTGACCCAATACTTAAGTCATGTTCTTATAGCCCTCAAATTAAATTTGACATTTATTTCAAGCAATGCTTTTTAAACCAACAGGTATAAAATTATAATTTTTTTTTAAAATAAGAATTATAATTATTTTAATTCAATCAGATATGGAAAAATACTATAATAACTATATATTGAATCAATATTCGTAATGATTCAAAACAGAGATAATTTAATAAATTGCATAACTCACTCGATTACATTCAATTATAAAAGGGAAAAAAGTTTCCGATGTTACTTTAGATAACTTTATCTAATGTTCATCGAAACGACGTCGTTTTGAGGTTAAAAAATTAAAAAATTAGAGTGATAAAGATTATTATAACCCTGAAATAAATTAAAATTATAAAAATACCATGATTTCCGTCCCAAAATGACGTTGTTTTGATGAACATTAGATAAAGTTATCTATAATAAAGTAAAAAAACAAGCTCATTATAAAAACCACAAGTACACAATGGCAATAATCGTTAATGTCTCATTTAATACAAATTGCACAATCATATCAACTCACAAATTAAATTATTGAATAGCATTTAACCATTCATGAGATAACTATAACAGTTCTGAGCTTTTTAATCACATATAAACAATTATAACAGTTATTTAATTAACAGTTAAATTTTAAATAAAAGAATGCATTTAGTTGCATATCATCATTACTCTCTTTTTTCATTTAATTAAAAGAATATTAGTGAATAGATGGAAATAAAATATATTATACACAAAATAAAATGGTTAAACATATAACTTTTTTTTTTTTTGAATGCATTAATTGCTCAAACAGTTTCTCATTCATTTCAAAAATTAAATTTGATTGATGTCAAATGATTTATAACTGTTTTTTAAACACAAAATTAATTGAACATATTCTAATACACAAACAAATAGTTAAAAAAATAATTATGTCACACTCATTAGTCATTACACAAACAACAAACCATATTTATGGAGTGACCTAACCGAAAAACAAAAGCAACTTAATTGACAATTGTGAAAAATGCCCAATATCAGCAAACATAGCTTCGGTGCTGCTTATGTGCTCAATTTATAAGCCACCACACATGTACAATTCTAAACAAATCACATAAGCATGTAACATAACATATATGCTGAAATTTTAATTCACATACAAACGTAAGCTAGACAGTAAAACAATTATTTGATAGGAATACATATAAATAAATAAAAAAATTCTTAATTGGGATACGTTAAAAGAGTAGCTAATTCATGATTATTTTAACAAAGATATAATCAGTGTTTTACTATTATTTCACGTCTTATATTGATCTTCATTCAAATCCAATTTCCAGCAAAGACCAAAAACTATAAACAAATTCTTCAAACAATTATATGCTGAACTATCTCACTAACTTGCCAACAAATTAGACTACAAATTTATTTATGGATTTATCTTCTATCATTTAATATAATCACAAAAAATTTCCTACATACACAATATTTTATGGGCCCGCAACAAAAAAAACTCCGGCACGTAAAATGAATCTCTATAACATAACACAATCATTTTTCCTACAACATAACTCTTATAAAGTCCTTTATTTATATCTCTTTTCAGATCCGCTAAACAATCAAAAGGATTTGTCATGCAAAACACAAATATAAATCTTATCAACTCCAACGAGAAAATAAAATATATATAACATTAGATCATCAACATATGACAAAAGCACCATCCACACAACTATATGTCAAATATTTTGGGCAAAACCACAAACACAACAGATAAAGTCATGAATCGGATCAAACACTCAATAAATCAATGAAAATATTATTTAATATGAAAACGTATTTTAATATATCAAAATATGATTTTTTTTAGAATTAATATGGTGGCATATAATGTCATATCTCATATAGAGGCGTTATAATTAGTAAGTGGTGAGCAGGGACAAATTCGGCGCCCACTAGCAAATGGTGTAAGCTGAAAACGACCACCTTTCACATCAATACCTGATCCCAACAGCCTTTCTGGCAAAAACAAATTTGCGTTGTCCCATATGTTTGGACTTTGGACCCTCTACCAAAGTACCAATAGCCCACTCCTACCATCTTCAATAATGAAGAAAAAATAAAATAAAATCACACGACACACAAAAAATTGGGCAAAATTCACTAAAAAAAAGGAGAAAAAGAAAACATATAGGTCTGATTTAATTTTGTGAGTTTTTTCAATATATTCTTTAGTCGATGACTAATTTTTACAAGCCATAAAAATCATCAAAGTTAATTTTGTCTCTACTAATAAAACATTTTCTATACACAACCATCTACTAATTGTGTTTGGCTTTATTGGCGGGTCTGAATTTATTTTTTTTGTGTATAAAATTTATTTCATAAAATATGACAAATTATATTTCCATATCTTATTCCTATAAATAAACTTTAAAAAAATTTACACGTTTTAATTTTACTCACTCTAAAATTTTTGGGTTCCGAACAACACACTAATGTCGTACACGCTTGAATTCTACCTTGAAAAAAAAAATGATTGGTTTGATAGACTTTTGGGCTTGTGTAACTGTGTTCTGATTTGTTTTTTCTGCAAATTATTTTGTAGAATAATTATTCTGTATACTTTTTTATTTTGAAAGTTAAGATTCAACACATAAAATAAAAACAACTCATATATATTCTTTAAATTTGATTCTAAAAATAAAAAAATAATTACAATTTAATTTTTTTTTTTTACAAATCAAGTTTTTTATTGGAATAAGTGTTTGTCATTTTAAATGATACAAGGTTATGTCATTCTAAGATAGTGATAGATACAAAATAATATTTTTTATTTAAAATTTAAATTAAAAAAACCACTCACTTTTTCTTACATCATTTTCATTCCTTATGTTTATCTCTCTCCTAAAATGACATAACTTATGTCCTTAAACAGGACAAACATCAAACTTTTTTTATTTTTATTTTTGTTTTGAAAACCATTTTTAGAAAGAGTATTTAAACAAGGCCAAATTCAAACACGGGCATGCGGCATGCCCAATATATTTGGCATGAGGAGTGATGTCGTATTTTTCTGCCTCGTGCATTATCTTCTCTTTCTATCATCTTTACTTCTGAGACACGTGAAGGCGAAGCAAATTCATAAGGGAAAAACAAGTGGTGAAGCAAGGTTCACGAGGGAAAAACACCCAAAAGATCATGTAATTGTTTTCTTATTACTAAAATCTTTTACTACCAAGTTAGTACCCATCTAATCATTATTGGATCAACATTTTCTCTTTTTTCAAAAACTTTTTAATATTCTCTCTTTGATTCAATGATAATTAGATAGATAGTAAATTAGTAGTAAAATTTTTTGGTAATAAGAATATGCTTCCTCTTGTTTTCATGATGGAAAAACTTATGAAGCAAATTCACCTCGGAATAATACCACAAACTGTTGTGAGTTCAACCGACCCGCATCCATTGGGCCCAATCAAAAGATATGGGCTGGTCAGCCCAAGTACCTATCTGATTTCATTTTGTGTTGAATTAGGTAATGGGCTGAATTATTTTCTGATTAGGGCCTTAAAGACATTTTTGTTTATTTGGTATTTTTCATTTGTAATTAGATTCAGCCCAATTGAGGGGTTAAGGCAGAAGGGGACGGATCCGTTTACATATTTTTTTTGAATTTTTTTACAAATTATATTATGTTCTTTCGGAAAAATATAGTGAAATTGGTGTGATGTTTTCATTATATTCTCTTGGAAGAACATAATAGTTTGTAAAAAAAAATTTGTAAATATAACATGGTGAAAGCAGAAACCTAAAGTATAACCCTAAACTAAACTATTTAATCGATTGTCAAGAATAACGGAGGTATGCATAATGCTATTTTCCATCTAATCTCTTTGCTTCTATTCTTACTTTTTCTCCCTGTTACATAAACAGGTGAAGCAAATTCCGTTAATGTTTAAACCACTTGGTTCTGCTAAATTTAAAAGGATTACATAATTATTATATACAATTTTTATATGGGAATATTTTGGTTTTTCCAAACGTGTGAATAAAAGGATTACATAATTATTATATACAATTTTTATAAGGTTTTGTGCTTCTTCTTTTTTAAAATAGATCAAAACAAGTGATAAAAAAATAATTTAAAATAACTCTAATTTATAAATTCTTCTGAGGTATATACTATGCAGTGTCCGCCACATCGCATGAAGGAATAATTATAATCTCTTTTTTCTTATAAACTCTTATACATTAATTTCCATTTTTCATTAGATCAAACTTAAATTAACAAGAAAAAATATAACATCAATTAAAAGTTATTAATTTAATTTTGATGAAAATTATCATTAGAGGTTATAAAAAAGATGTTATTAGTATAACTTATCTCAAAATAATATATAACAATGTAAAAATTATTATTGAATAAGAGTTTGAAAATTGCATCGACTATTTCATATTTGAACTCCATAGTATATTTGGAAATAAACTTAATTTATTATACGGTTAGATATTTCTCAAGTTGTAGAAGATAAAATTATCTCTGATACACACATAAAAGTGTATGAGACCAATATGAGGTTATATGAATAGAAGAGAGAGAAAAAAAAAAATGAGCCCACACATTTTATATGTGTGTAAGATAATTTTTTTTTTTTGGTAATCTTGTAAGAGATAATTTCAGCTCCTATAACATAAGGGACATTAAACCCTTTCTAATAACCTGAAATTATGAACAATTACAAGGGAAGAAGCAAAATAATAAAACCATAAGGAGAATTGGCAATGAAATGAAAATATATAGAGAGAGGAGGGTTATATTGACAAAAAGAAATTTTTTACAAATTTACAATCTACATTATGTCTTACCGGTAAGACTTCGCTCAAGAATGTCTTACCAACAAGACATAGTACTGTAGTTTGTAAACAAATTTTTTGTAAATATAACATTTCCTATGTATATATGGTAAAACCATTTCTACAGTCATTTTATGTATAGCAATGATAGGTGTATGATTATGATTCCCAACATTTAATTGTTTTTAATTTTGTATGGCTATGATTCCCCATATTTAATACTTCCACGTATATATATGGTAAGTATTTAACTGCTGCATAGATATATTTCACATGTGTGTATATATATATATGTATATATAGGACTTATCATTTCTCAAGCTGCTTGTATAATATTATCTCCGGCTATTAAATCATAACCGTACAATGATGGATCAATGGTAATAAAGGAAGAGAGAGAAACAGAGAATCATAACCATTCAAAGGTGAATCTATTAATATAAGGAAGTAAATAAATAAAACGACGTAGTTTTGAGGTGGTCGGAGATAAACTTATCTCAAGCTGTTTGAGAAATATTTTTCATATATATATATATATATATATATATATATATATATATATATAGAGATATATATATATATAGAAAAGTAAAATAAATAAATAGACAAACAAGAAAGTTTAGAGCAAATACATATATAATATTTTTTAGCAGATATTATTTAAATCATCGTACAAAGTCTTTTTTTTTTTTTATAAAAATACAAAGTCTTTAAATATGAGGAGACACTTAAGTGGATTAATCAAGCAACAAAATAAAATCAAACTAACTAAAAAAAAAAAAAACAGAAAAACACACTAACTTAAAACTAGAGGCAATATTAAATCCCCGATCTCTTGCAAGAAACTGAAGAAAGTTGGTTACTCAGATGCTTATTGCAACAGGAATAGCTCGCAGGGATTTGTCCAAGTCCATATCCTCAGGTTGAATGTTATTTTCAAGTTTCCAATCAAAAGTGTTGATCAATGATCCCAACATCAAATGCAACATCCTGATAGCGAGCGGTGAGCCAGGACAAACTCTTCTCCCACTGCCAAATGGTGTGAGCTGAAAATGACGACCTTTCACATCAATGTCAGATTCCATAAACCTTTCTGGTAAAAATACATTCGCATTGTCCCATATGTTTGGACTCCTACCAATAGCCCATTCATTGATCAGCACTTGTGTACCCTTTGGAATTGTGTATCCTGCTATTTCCACATCTATCCTCGCTCTTCGAGGTAGTAAAAGTGGAGCTGGTGGGTATAAACGCAATGTCTCTTTTATCACTGCTTGTAAGAATGGAAGTCTAGCAACGTCTGATTCCTCAACAGGATTCCCTATTCCTATGGTTTCCTCAAGCTCCTTCTTGGCTTTGTACATATCTCCTGGATTGTGTATTAGTTCACTCAATGACCTTTCTAACGCATATGCTGTTGTATCTGTTCCCGCCACAAGTAGATCCTGTTTCATATAAATGTGCATACCATCAACTATCATAATTTTAACAATAAATAGGAGAAAATAACCATTTTAATTGTTAGTAGTTGATCAGTCAATAAATAAATTAAAATTTTAATGTATGATATGAAAAGAGGAGACATAGAGGATAAATTCCCGACATGGGCAGACCTATATTGGTGCAAATGTGTACAAGTATACATATAAATTTTTTGAAAAAGAGAGAGTATACTATGAGTCCTCAACAAAAATTAAAATTACAGGGCCCAATTTAATCTTTTAAAAAAAAAAGTCAACTCTCGATCCCTCTGAATTCCAGAATAGACCCGGTTAGTCGAAATTGTCATTCCTCTGAAATTCAAAGAAGACCTACATTAGTCCATCAAAAAAGACTAACATGGATCTATTTTGAAATTCAGAGATCACGAGTCAATTTTTTTCTAAGAAATTAAATTGGGTCCCGTGATTTTTGTTGAGGACCCAAAAAGTACTTTATTTTTGTAGTAAGTTCAAGTTTTTTTTTTTAATATTCTTTTGTTTTTTAATACATTTAAAATTTTCTTTTTAAATTTTTTTCGGAGACATTGTCATCAAACCCTCATTTCTAAATGTGCATACATAAATAAAATTGTTTGATCCGCCACTTATTCCCGATCCCATATATATATATATATATATAAAATAAAGAGAGAGATAGAGGTAATTAATACCAGCAAAAAATGTTTGATCAGTTTATTGTCCATCTTCTGGCTATCCTCTTGAGAAATGTCGAGCAAGATGTCTAACATATCGTTGTTTGTGACATAATTTTCCCCTTCTCTTAGCTTCAAACGTTTATCAATCAAGCAATCCAGGTGATGGAACACCTTCGTAATATAAGCAGAAGTGTTCCTTCTAATGCCTTGAGGGTCAATTATCCTCAACACTGGGAAAAAGTCAACCACATTTGGTGTGCCAGTTGCTTTCAAGAGTGTCGCCACTATGTCCTTGTACTCATCACCTATGGACCGAACAAAATCCTCAGAGACAAAAGTGTATGATAAGAAATTAATGCAAGCCTTGAAAGCTGCTCTTCCAACATCAATTGCTTCACCGTTTAAGCTGCTTTTATGCATATCATCAAGGAGGTCTTGCAGTTTCTTGCGTCTTAGGTTTTGGCTTGCATCAAGGGTCTTGTTGGAGAATAAGTGGTTATGGCAAATTTTCCTTAGGTTATGCCAAAGAGGGTTAACACAGAGGAAGGGCAAGCTAAGATTATGATGGTCGTGGGCTGTTGTAACATCAGGAGTTGTTCTGTCTGCTAAGTACATATCATGAGTCTGCATAACCGCTTTGGCCAATTCTGGTGAAGACACGATTATGCTTGTTGCTTGGCCTAGCCTCAAACGCATTATTGGCCCATACACTTTGGCAAGCTTCGCCATTGTTTGTTGTGGCCTGAAGCAGAATGCAGGAAGGTTTCCAATGACAGTGAGAAATGAAGGTCCTGGAGGAAGCTTGTAGTTTGTTTTTTTGGTTCTTGCATGCAGTGAACGAACAACATGGATGACAATGCATGTCAACATCAGCAAAAGTATGTTACTTAAAGAATCCATATCTGGGATCAATAGAGACATACAAAAATGTGTAAGGAACGATAAGATAATTTAAGACCTTTTAATGCATTAGTTTACAAGAGGATGTAAAGAACCTTGGGATACATCACCCCAAAAGCTAGCTCAAAGGGTGAGAGTGCCCAAGGTCTTATAAACTCCACATTAGTTGCTCATACAACCAATGTGGGATTATAATCTCAACACGCCCCCTCACTCTGATACCATGTAAAGAACTTTAGGATACACCATCCCAAAAGCTAGCTCAAAGGGTGGGAGTGCCCAAGGTCTTATAAACTCCACATTAGTTGCTCATACAACCAATGTGAGACTATATATCTCAACAGATGAATCAATATATAGCACGTTAGAATCAAAATGAATAAATTGACACATGCATTGTCATATAAGGCAAAAGAAACACTAATTGAAGGTGGAATGAGAGTTAAGGAAGAGCTAGCTATAAGGACTTACGTAGATTTGTGAAGCAAGAAAGAAATCAATATCAGAAACCAAACACTCAAAGGACTTGTGTTTACATGACTTCTTGTTCACCTCAATTTATAACTGAGCTCCCAGTGACACTCCAGTGGGAATGCGTGGACCAACTCGAAAAAAAATTAAGGTTTTGTGCGGTGTACGTGGCATGCATGTAGGAACATGCATGAGGACAGAGTGGCTTCTTAACAACTCAAAGTTTGTCATGTTGTAACCTTCAAAGTTTGTCATGTTGTTTTGGAATAAATAAACTTTTGGATTGGTATGTGATTTGCAATGTGTACGGCTTGAGGCAGAGCCTGATCACTCGCTTATTCTTTTTAAAAACTTATCCAGTTCAGTCTTTTGATTGAATATCCCAAAAACGGGTGCATGAACATGGAAAACGGATGTAAGTAAAATAAAACGTCAGTCCAACCAACAACCGTATGTCATCTTTTTATTTTTTAAGTAAGTTGTGATGAAATTCAAGTGAAGTGCTTTTCAATGGAAATTTAAGTGATGAAAGCACATAGCAATAAGTTTTTGAGTTAGGATTGAAGGTGGGAATAACAAACATTAGGTTCTCTTGTTTATGAAAGAAAATGGGGTTTATATCTATCGTCACATGATACCAAAAATTTTCCTACACACACAAAACATTTTGTGGAGCCCACACTTTCTAAAGCAAAAAAATAAAAAAAAAAACTAATGCACGAAAAACAAATCTCTATAACATTACACGATCACTTTTCCTACAACATAACTCTTATAAAACCAAAGAAAATATATATTTTTTACTTAAGAAGAATTTTCAGATAAAAAAATGTTTAATAATACACATTCTATGATATATGTATTTAATAAAAGAATTTTTTTTAATTGTTTTAAATATGTATTTAAAAAAATTAAAAATGTTGTCATGCACACCTTAATGCCAATTATTATGGTATGTCTTTATTTTATTTTATTTTATTTTTTGAGTGTATATATAAATTAAAAATGTTAAACTCACACCTTTTTTTTTAATGCCAATTATTATGGTATGTCTATATATTTTATTTTTTTTATTTTATTTTTTGAGTGTATATATGAAAGGATAAACTTTGAGTTTTTTTTGAGTGATTAAAAATTTCTCAATTTTTTAAATCCAAAATATTTTTTTTTATTAAAAATAATAAATAAGGTTGCATATAATAATTTATAAAATTATGAAACTACTCTCATATATATATATATATATATATATATATATATATATATATATATATATATTGCTCTTAATTGCATTCATGACTTTATTATTGGACTATTTTTTTATTTTGGTTCAAATTGGACTCTTTTTCAACACGTTTTTCCTGTTGCTATGTCCATTGTGTCGTAAGTAATGTTTCTTTGAATCTTCCTTACACCTCGACCTCGTGGTACTTACTTATTTGCTTTTGTAAAATAATATCCCATGTTTTGTTATACAAAAAAATAAAAAATAATATCCCATGTTTTCTACACGGTTATGACTTTGTAAATTATAATATCTATATTTTTGACACATACGAAAGTTAGGTTTCACCGCCAGGGTAGATGTGATACTACGCAGTGCCAATAGAATGGCTCCAAATTGCATCTCCATTACAGATCAGGAGACAGTTGACGGGATATTTTTTATTTTATTTCTTTAAACATGATCCTGGTCTACCGTGATATAAATAATGATCAAGTCTAAATTAGATGAGTTTAATTTTTAGATTTGATCAAGATGTATAAATCAGGTCATTATACCTGAATACGTAATTGAACTTTAAATATAAATACTAAAAATTAAGAAATACTATCATCAAACACGTCAATTAACTGATAAGAGGGTGTTCTCCAAAAAAAAAAAAAAGAAACATCATATAATATACAAAAATAAATGATATAATTTTGTGTTATTTTAAATGAATTTATTGTATTTTAGTGGATTTTTACCGTATCTCTCATCCATAATATATTTTTTCTCTTACCTTCAAATTTTGTGAAAGAGAGAAAGGATAAAAAAAACTATCAAAACACAGTAGTTTTACTTAAATTGACACAATATATTTGGAATTGAAATATATTAATATACAAAATATTATCAAAATATATATTAATTTAAATTTATATCACATAATATATTTGGAATTGAAATATATTAATATACAAAATATTATCATGTTATGTAATATTATATATTAATTTAAATTTTTTAATTTTATAATATATTATTAGTTTTTTGAAAGTTACCGTTCCTGAACGAACCATGTGCTCCCCCGTCTTTGTGACCGTGACGATTAATGATAGTTTATCTTAATTAATGGATACTGATAGTGTTATCTGTTCAACCACGGCGAGCACGCTTCGCTGGAATTATAAAAAAATGTTCAGAAAATATTGGAAATGGATCCTCCTCTCTTGTGGAATAAAATATAATATGAAGAGAAAATCACAATTATATAAAAGCAAATCAACATTTATAATTTTATAATTCCTTATTTTAATATTTTTTTCTTTATTACTATTTATCTATATTTGTATGGTTATAACTTATAACTCCCCCACAAAATTTATATTCGAGAATATTTTAATTAATGAATCATCAGTCACGTGTCCGCTAAATGTTCATATCTATTATTTGCTGACATAAATTCAGAAATTGGAGGTTATTTAATGACCCGCATTTAAAAGCAAAATGGAAAAAGTAAAAAAATAATAAAAATTAATGTTGTGAGAGGGATTCAAAAAGAAATTGAACCGAAAAAGATTTTTTGACTTAATTATGACCATTATTACAGTCTTTAAGATTGAGTTAACTTTAACGGTCTGCACGATAATGAGTATGTTCTTAAATAAACTTTTGAAACTAAATAATTTTTTATTTTTTGACAATATACATATATAAGGGGTAATATTACTCTCATGTAACTATATATTTAAAAGTAAAAAAGAATAAAAAAAAAGAAGGGGTACAATTTTTGAAGTGAGACAAAAGGAGATAACCATCTCATGTAAAATGAGAGTAGTATTTCCCTATATTTAATAACAGTACTTGGTGTATTTAATAAATAATTGTTATAGTAAATAATATGTATTTAATAATAGTGATAACATATAGTGGGATATATGTATTTAATAAATAGTGTGCAAAGAAAAAAAAATCATTTTTTATTTCTATCAATTTATATTCATAACAACTGATTGATTATCGGAAATAAAATAAATAAATCAATTTTGTAAAACGTTATTTTTAATCATTTTTGTCTAAAAAAAACTTTTTTGAAATCGTTATTATGCACACCGTTAATTCTATGATGCACCTTTTTTTTTTTTTGTAATCATGATGCACCTTATTCACCCTTAACATGTTTACCTTAAAATTAGTTTTGTGAATTATAATAATTTAAGCATATTAAATTTTTGATAATTACATAATAACATTAGTAAAACACAAAATAATTGTAAAACATTACATCTTAAATATAATAAATATTAAAGACTAATTTTTAAAATATACAAGTTTTGCTTATTTTAATAAAAGCTCAAAAATTAATTAAAACAAAGCAACATGCAAAAATAAAATAAATACAAGACAATTGAACAATGAAAGCAAACTAAAGCTCGATTGAGCACACGAAGGGACTCGAAAATATCTTTTCCTAATTTTTAATCCATCCTTTTTATTTTTTAATTATTTTCTGGCATTTTTCAGTTTTTCAATATAAAACTTGTATATTTTTTAATTTTTTTTATATATATTGGCTAGTAACCTCTTCCGATGCACTTAATATTCTTATCCTCAGTTTCCTTCTCTATTTTCAAATAAGTGAAATAACCAAAAACACCAGCCAAAAACAAAGTAAACGGGCCTAAACAAAAAACATCACCCCTGACCAATTGAATTAAACTTAAGAAATCTTGGCCCAGATGAAAATCCTTCTCTCTCTTTTTTTATTTATAAATCACGAGAGACAATTTTGTTCGGCAGATTTTTAGGATTAATACTTTAAATCTCTCCTAAAAATGATACTAAGGAGTAAGGAGTATGGGGCACATGCTTTCATTTCCACTTGCTCAATTTTCATACGCCAACTGAGCTATCATCATTTGGTGATGAAATCCTCTCAGTCACTTGTTTTTTTTTTTCGTTATCCCAATCCTAATTACCTCTTTGAGGCAAGTTGGCTCCTCTCAAGTATCCCAATAAACTTCGACTATTTGAGCCGGCTATGTAACTAATCCGGAGTGCGAGACGAGTCAGAAATGAAGATACCCCTCTCAAAGATGACATGTGGGGAGGATCGAACCGACTCTTTCCACTTTACTTACTCAATTCCATCGCTACCAACTGAATTATCGCTATTTGATATTACTTGTTAATATTTAAACCCAAAAGATAACATGTGGGGATCGAACCGATCCTTTCCTCTCTTTTTTTGTTTTTGTAGACACCCTTTTCTCTTTACTTACTAAGTTCCATTGCTAGAATTATCACTATTTGATATCCTTGTTTTTTGGTTTTGAAATAAGGTAAAATATATTTTTTAAAATAATTTTTTAATTTATCCGATTTCCGGCCAATAGCACGTGCTTCCCCGCGTAAATACAATTACAGAAGAAGCCAAACTTCAAATTCTTTGTATGTAATGTCAAACTACAATATTTGGTAAGATAGTAATATTGGCTTGATGCCGTCGTAATAGCTTATGTGAAATCTTTATTACATTGTTCTTTTAAGATTTGCATTTTACAGTTTTTTTTTAGTCAGTTTTCCTTTTACCATTAAAATATTGTTCTTTTAATATTTGATTTTTTATTAGAATCATTTTTATTTGGTTGGGATGATCATGTAATCTTTTTCTACACAAATAGTTTGATACAGCTTTAACCCATGGGTCTTTACTGGAACGAGATGAGGGATGTACTTGTAAAACACTTCGATACTCAAATTTATTCAAGGTTCAAGTAGGAATATTCATATAGAAAAAGATGTATATATTTGGTTAACACTTTCATATTTATAGTGGAAAGATGACCAATTGTAATAGAGAAATGACTAACTTTGGGAGATGCCCCTCCAAGTTGTTTGTAAGTGGTAAGGCAAAAAGTCTTTCTAATTGGTTCTTGTAGGGGGTTGAGATAAGGTTCTTTCTTGGCAATGAAGTTTGTAGAAACAATCGGTGATTGAAGTAACATTTGTTGACTGAGGCCTTTTCTTGATGATGAAGGTTTTCAATATGACCTCTCGATCAAGTTTATTTGTTATATAGTAATTCTAATGTACACTTCAAATTTTTTTTTGGTATACACACTTCAAATTGTCTCGATAGTTCAAGTCTTGGGAATGAAAAAAAAAAAAAAATTTGGTATAACTTCCCCCGAAAGTGTTCGATGAGGATTAGTTTTTGGTTATGCCCAAAGAATATTCTTGAGATTACTAAAAAAAAGTTAACCTCAATTTGTAATATTTTGTAATTTTTAGTAACGATAATGACTTGATTTATGCAAGAAGATTTCAATTCAGTTTTAGACTTTAGTTTGACTAATATGTTTGAACTGTTTGATTTTTAGGTTCTTTTAATTTTCTTCTTTTATTTCTTTATTCAATTTCATAATTTCTGAATAGGCCAGTGATATTTTTAAGGGATTGGTGTTTGTTTGTTTTAAAAAAAATATAAAATTATGTTATTTAAATCAAAATTACAATCTTTTATAGTGAGAGAAAGAAATACATAATAAAAATTATATTGAAGAAAATAAAGAATTTTTTATAGTTAAATATTAAATAAAATATAATTCCTGTGATAATATGACTGTCAGCAAACATTTTTCCCTATTTTTAATTTAAATTCCTGTGCCGATAAGACGTGTTGCTTTCCTCATTTGACATTTCTTTTTATACGTTCATCTTTTTCATGTATTCTTTTAGATTTTTTGTTTTTGATTTTGTGACCGTTAAAGAATCACTTCAACCCATTTCATGTATCCTTAATGTTTAATAATTATTAATTTATAAATAACTAATTATTAACTTAAAAATTACTAATTTTTCTTAAAGATACTTAATGTTTAATAATTATTAATTTATAAATAACTATTAAAAATTAACAAATTAGACTACAAACATAAATTTTAATAATTAATTTACAGTCACCAATTATGAATTGAAGCTATTATCTGAGATTGACGGAAATCAATACCGATTAAATTGATTGTAATTGTGGTAAAAGATCACCACAAACCAAGGAAGGGTAACAAACCAAAAAAAACATCACCTCGTCGTCGCTCTTTAAGAAAGGAAAACGCAGGTTTCATATTTCTCAATTGTTCTGTAATTGAATTTGATGTTCCGAAATTAAATTGTAGTGAAAGAGAATGAGTTACCTGTTAACAACGTTGTCTAAGAAATTAGAGGTTGATTCCATCATCAGAGACACCATTGATAAGGTTCTTGTCCTCCGATTTGGGCGTGCCTCTGACCCTGTATGTCTCCAGCTCGACGAAATTGTATGCTTTTCATTCTCATACATTTCAATTTTGTTTTATTTTATTTTTTCAAAATTAAATTTTTATTCTCTTTTAGAATTTCACGCTATCCCTAAATCAAACTCTATGTTGTTGATACAGCTTTCTAAAGCAGCAAGGGATGTGTCCAAGTTTGCAACTGTGGCACTGGTTGATGTTGACTCACAGGACCTTCAAGTCTATGTCAAGTATTTTGACATCACTTTGATACCATCTACTGTGTTTTTCTTCAATGCCCATCACATGAAAATGGATTCTGGGTATGCTGCTTTCTGCCCCTTTGTTTTTTTTTTTTCTCTTCCTGTTTCTTCAATTGGTTGTTGTTTCATTTCATTATGTTTGTGTATGTGGCTGATATTGTGTTAGATGGTTTACTTAAGAGTTATGATTCCCATTGAAAAGTATTGCTGGAAACAATAAAGCTTATGCCATAGTTTGAAAAATATTTAGATTTGCAGTCTGTTTTTCCTTTTTTAATGTTTAAATTTGAGTTCTTTCCCTTTGAATTTGTGATGTTATTCCTACCAAAGCAATCTGTAAATGTTATGGTTATGAACTATACCTGATTGATATGTTATATGCATAGACAAGTAGCAGAATAGACTGTAAGTTTGCATTTACTATTTGTTTGGTCTGTAGCACTATTATGCTCTTTTAATTGAGAATCTTGCCGTGATGAAAAGTGTAGAACAAGAACTTGGCTGATCCAAGGTTTGAAAATTGGACATGATCTTTTCTCTTCAAGATTCATAGCACTGATCTTTCTATGCCTATAAACTTTGGTCCCTGCGTGTGGGTTGGGCAGTGTGAGTGGGTTGGTGGAGAGGGGAGGGGAGAGTTTGTTAGTTGAGAAGGCCTTCAGTTAGTAACTGTTCCTACTGTGCAAATAAGTAGTATGGAGTAATTTAATTTAGAGGCAGGTTATATTTACAAATTTTTTTATTTACAAACTACAAATATTCTCCCGGGAGTACAAACTTTCCACAAACTATGGAATATAGTGTAATAAAAAAATTAATTTGTATCATTAAAAACTTTTAGGAAGGATATATCTATGTTGAGATGAGGTTGCTCATATTCTGAACCCGCTTGACTAAACATTCCATTTCTATTTTCTTTTTCATCTGATTTAGAGTGGAATTCCTCATATATATGCGTACACTTGATCACTAATGGCTATTTGATGGAGTCTTTTTGGTCTTTTTGTTGGCTGGATTTAATAAACTTGTATTTTGTATAGAATCAACTAGTGTTATAGACCATATTTTAATAAATTTTATGGAGTTAAAATTTTCAGGCAATATTTTAAATATCATGAATGTTTAATAATCTGTTAATTACAAGTTTTAGTGTTTAAATGATATCAAAGGTTTTGAAGGAGGAGGACTTTATGATAAAGATTTCTAAGAGAAACACCAATTAAGTGGGCCTACTTTTATTATCAAGCCAAATGAGCTAGTTGTAAAGATTGAAGAGTTTTACCCTTATACCAATAAATGCTATCTGAACTAATCAATTACTCAAACGTATTGGTCGAGTGGGGTAGATATCTTATCAATTAAGTTTGGTTTGTGAAATTTGCAACCATATGAAGTGTAGTCAAGTTTGGAATTGGAGTCTAAATGAAATGTTGTCATCTAATATACACCTGTATTAATGAAAAGTTTCATTATTTTTGGAGTACAATTAAATGTCATTTCCTAGAGAGTTTAGTTAGTATAAATACAAACTACTGCTTTTTGTATTTGTAATTCTTGTTCTGTAAAAGATGACTTAGAATTCTAGTAGTATAGTGTTTTGATGTCATCATTTCAGTTTTGTTAAAGAGAGATTTTTTCCCTCAATTCTTGAGGTATGCGTATCTTATGTTCTGACTAGTATCATTAAATTAGAGAGTGAGTTTTTTGACATTTTGTTATACTTTATGTAGGACTGCAGATCATACTAAATGGATTGGTGCTTTTCACATAAAGCAAGATTTCATTGATGTTGTAGAGGTGCATATCCTTGTTTGCTGGAATAATAATGTCATTCATGTGGATCTTTGATCTAGTTGGAATGATTATAAATTGCTTTAACTGCTAATTGTTTATTGAATACTAAATTTATTGTTTGTTGGTACCCAAGTTAACAACAAACAACAGTAAAATTACTTCTATTAATTCAATGGTTCAATGGATACAAAGCTCCTTCAGTATACCCATAGAAGCAAAATCAGAACAGAAAACAGAACAACAACATGACAGACTCGAAAATGACTATTTACAGAATCCACAACTCTACCAGCTACTGATTACTTGACTTCTAATGGCCAAAGACTCCACACGCCAGCTGCTGAACGTGGTGTTCAGCGGCTACCCCACTCCAAAACACAGAAGCAGTTTTTTATAGTTTTCAAACAGAGGAAGAGTTTGCCCCTTTTTTTTTTTGGCTAGTGATAGGGCAAAAAGAAATTTGACTTATTTTCAGGAATTTTTTTTCTCTTGTAATAAAATTGTTTGGGAATAAGTTTTTAAGTAGAGGTGTCAAAATGTGATAAAGTTTGCGGGCCAGCCCGCAAAGCTCTATATTTGGCCATAACCCATTAGAGCCTTTTTGTGATAGATCTTTTTTAGCACTAACCCTCAAAACCCTATAATTAGCGGGCTAGTCCGCGGGCCAAACTCTTTCCTTCATCGAAATTTTCATTATTTAGAAGACTAAAAAGTATATAAATTTAAGTATTTATAAAATAAAATTTTAATAATAATATAAATAAAAATTGTTGTGAATTTCTAAAAATATATATAAATTTAAATAGTTATAAATATATATGAAATATGGTTTTAGATATATGTGAAAGCCCTTGCTAGAATACACCATTATGATGGGTAGAGTCCTATCACACTTCCTTTTGGATGGTGGGAAAAATGAAGAATGCTTGAAAATGACTTTCTGGCTTGAGTAAGCACAACCAGTAAGTTTCAATTATATAATTTGAAAATTTCTTAAAACAGTTTGCTGAACTACAATTTTATGGGGATATCTGGAAAATGTATGCTTCCAGGTAGTTATTATTGGTATTCATGAAACTGTTTTTACATTCCTGCAGGCAATATTTAGAGGAGCTATGAAGGGAAAGCTTATTGTGAATTGCCCTGTCCCGCCTGAACGTATACCAAAATACCAGTTACTGTACAAGGATTCCTAAAAATCCCCCCCCCCCTCCTTCTTATTTTGTTTTCTTTCTCTAGGGATAGGGATAATTGACTTGCAAATACTCCAATGATAGAAACTGTTCTGTTTTTGTTCTCGCCTTCTCCCCTTTTGCTTAGCATGTGCTGATTCGTAAAAATTGAGCCCATATGTATATTGGATTTTTCACATTCTATTGGTTCGTGAAACAAATGTAGATATCCCTTGTCTGATTTGAACTCAAGTGGTCGGTAGTACTATTTGATTCTTTTACCTCTCATGTTATTGTATTTAAATCCTCTCATGTTATTTACTAGCATAAGATTGGTGAAGGACTGACTTTGAACAACTGACAATGATGAAGTCAAAATTGAGATAAAAGATTGTTAATATAACATGTTAAAAGCATTTCCAACATATGAATGATGTTTGTACACCAAGGGATAAGTCACATATGTCCCGTAAATAAAGGTGATCCATTGACAGTGAATAAGAAAAAGAAAGATATGTGAATGAATAGTGATATATATATATATATATATATATATATATATATATATATATATATATATATATATATATATATAGGATTCTGGGATACCATTGTCAAATTTGAAATTTGATACCTCATTTAGTTGTTACACCAGTTTATAAATCAGTAAGTGTCAAATTTGAAATTTAACACCTCATCTGATAGCCGTTAGATCAAAAAAGATCCGTTCATCCTACTTATATTTAAGGGTTCAATTTTTTTAGTAATGTCAGCCATTGAATATAAGTGGATCAAAAAATTAGATTAGATATAAGTGAAATCAACGGAAAAGATTAAGAGTGTAACTTACACTTGTAAAATGATCTTACCCTATATATATATATATATATATATATATATATATATATATATATATATATATATATATATATATATATATATATATATATATATATATATATATATATATATATATATATATATATATATATATATATATATATAATGCTTGTCGTAGATAGCCGAGATAAGAGAATAGGAAAAGGTGTGATGAAATAAAGCAAAATCATAAGTCAATGAACTATAATCGAATTTTCAAAAAGGATTTGGGGGATGTGTTTCAACTAAACTACTCAGGACTTTTTTATGGTAACATAAAATAGTTGAAAGGTTAGGTTGCTGTAATTCTATTGGTGTAACACAAAATTTGAGTACATGTAATCAGTTTAGTACTGGACAGTGCATTCAGATTTTCCTAAAATTCACATCTCATGCGTGCTGAACAAAATAGAGTTCATATCAATACTATTCCTTTCAAAATTTAGAGCAGAAGAATTTAGCAATTATAGGACAAATAACACATGCTCAATCACTTATGAGCAAGACAAGTGGAACATGCATTTGGTTGGATACAAGATTCATAAAAAACACCAAGAACTTCGATTTGTCACTAAATAAATCGTATCATAATCAATTCTGTTCAAAACAGCACCTCGACACATGCAATCACTTGAATATGGATGCTAGAAACATTGTGGTATGACTCAAGGTTCCTATTCCTCTAATCAAAGTTCTTCCCTTAGTGGATTTAGATCAAAAGCTTAACTTTATATGGCTTTGTATATGAAGGGATAGATAGCACCCAAAAAAAAGGAAAATATCAACAATGGGTAAACTAAAATTTGTGCTAGTACATGGATAACTTGTTATTGGATTCTTGATAATTTAAAATTTTAATCGATTTATTGTCCTTGTATTTCACAATATCCAATCTCCTAAAATTCTGACTCCATCACCAAACACGCTAGGATACCAACCACCGTAAGGTCGAGCTTGTAAGGATTCATCATACTTACTAGAATGATCGTAGGATTTTTTTGTGGATCGGGACCACCTTCTTTGGGTGCTCCTTTTATTAATTGTGAAAAATTTGTAAGGACATGAATGAAAATATAAGAAAAAACAAGGAGTAGAGTGGAAATTTCTTTTCCACATTTGGATAAAGACCATGTGATCAGGACCACCTTAACTTTTCTCCTTGTATAGTCACCATTAACTATATAAGACACAAACAAATACCATGTGATCACGACCACCTTAACTTTTCTCCTTACCATTAACTATATAAGACACAAACAAATGGTTGAACACTAAACAATCAGACCATACACAACCAGAACCTTCTCTCATTGCATCCTCCCCCAGGGAGAATACATTATTAATACAAATACTTATCTTTTAAGAGAGAGGTACTGATTCTTCTTACCAGGATCCTTAAGCTGATACGTAGAGCAATTGTCAACCTCATCACTGGTTGTACATAAGGATCATCGATCATTTTATACCTTAGAACAGTACTCATTAACATTATGGTACTGGTTTTATTCCAGGTATATATTCACATTCAATACCATAGTAGTGTGGTATTCAATATCAATCCTATATAGTCGCATGACTATCACAAATCACATACCAAACCCTTAAGAGAAACACAAAATTCAAATATTAATAAAGCATTCATAGTTTTATATATTCGAAATAGTTTTGCAAAGTGTCTCCAATAAAATGGAGCCCAACGGAATAAGTTCAAGATTCTAATCAATAAGAAAGATGGTTTAATTCCAAATAACCAAAGTAAAAGTACTTGAAAGTTTTTAAACATTCAAAGCATGCAAGACCATCCAGTTACTGCAGAGTGCATGCCTTAGCCTCTTCACACATCATCGATTATGAAAAACGCCATGCCTTCATCATAGTAGGACGGCATTTCTGAGCGGAAGCAATAAAGAAAAAGCAGAAGTGTAAGTTCCAATGCTAAATGAATGAAATGAAAATATAATGGAGAAGCTAAAAGTAATAAATGAAATTATTCATCAGTATATTTGAAGAGAGCATATAATAATAACAGAAATCTTCCTTTTGAGTTAAATTAAAGTGCTGTGGAGATCCTACTTATGTCAATTATGTAAATTAAACTTTATATTACAAGAATGGGACGGTAGGAATCAAACTCTTGACCCTTGAATTATAAATTTTTTTTATACAATGTGAAGAACAAATCCAATTCAATTCAAATATCTTACCAGAATATTTTCATATGCTAAATTCATCCATGTATAATTTGCTGTAATGAGAGAGAGGGTTGGAAAGAGATAACAGAGAAAAGAGCCATGACCAAATTAATTATATAACTCACTGCCAAGAATTGGGGACGAACAGGAACAGTGGTGAAGTTGTTCTTTCATGACTGATGGGCCTGGGTTCGAATCCAGGAAACGGCCTTTTTGTAATTATGCAAAGTAAAACTGTGTATAAGAATTACCTCCACCTCACACTCACTAATCGGGTTTAACCCGGAGTGATTTTTTTTTACCGCCAAGAATTAAGCATTAGTATATATTACCTCGAGTAAGCCTAGCTGCTGCACATTGAGAATCTCGACGCAAGTAGTCCAATGCTTCTCCACATGGTGGACGTGCAAAAGGGTCAATTTTCACGATCAATGACTTCAAGTTACCAAAGCCAACAGGTTCAGCATCGGAAAAATCAGGAATCGCAGCAACAACCTAATTAAGCATTGAGGGTGATTTAGACAAATTCATTATCAAAGACTTGGAATAAAATAAAAAATATGTTATGATAGGTTTGACTATATATTAATACATTATATTTACAACCTTTTTACCTTATAATCTCGTACAACTATTTTTGTTATTATTAGATTAAAAAACAAATCAACAGTAAGAGGAATGATTATAAAAGGTTATAAGGCAAAACATATTGTAAGTATAAACTCTCCCGTATATGCTTGAAGCATGTTAAAGAACCACTTCAACCCGTCTTAATGATATATATTATATTCTCTAACATGCCCCCACCACTTCAACCCGTCTTAATGATATATATTATATTCTCTAACATGCCTTGAAGCATGTTAAAGAACAACTCCAACCCGTCTTAATGATATATATTATATTCTCTAACATGCCCCCTTACGCAAGAGCCCCTTACGCAAGAGCCCTTTGAACTTGAAGGGTGGAATATGGCACAAGCCCATTATTGGTCTGCTTGTGCTGCACAAGCCACTTTTTTTGTGTGCCATGTGTTTTTCATAATTCCACTTGAAAGTGGGGCGGTGAGGATTGAACTCGTGACTTCGTGGTCACTCAAGCTCTGATACCATGTTAAAGAACCACTTTAATCCAACATCTTAAGGTGTTAGGTGAGAGCCTATCTAATGATATATATTATATTCTGTAACAAAACATAGTGATTTAAGGTACGTACCTCAATAGTCGCTGAAGAGAGTGTCAGTGATTTTATTTTGTTGAACCTTTTCAGCAATTTTTTGAAGGTCTTTGCAATCTCAGCAGTAGGTAAAACACACCAAGCTTCAATTCTTGCTTCTTCAAGAAAATCAAGATTGTGCTCAAACAGTGTATGCACAGCTCCCCCATCAGTAAGAAGACCACCCACGAAAGCAAATGAAATCAGATTCGGAGCAAATATCTGAACATCGGAAGGATGAGAATTCATAATGTTAAACCGTACGGTCAGATTGACAACATTTTCATTCAATATATAAAGGCTCTCTGCCTCATGCAAAGTGCAACAGTCAATGACCAAAGTACGCAGCTTCTTGCAGTTTGAGAATGGCTCAGCAGGACCATTGTAATCATCACTTGAACAAAATGCAACCTTTCTCAGATGACAATTTATTAACTCAGGAAGGTCTAGAGTTTTTGGAAGAATTGCTTTCCCTCTACAATGACGAAGTGAAAGGTCAAGAGATGTGAGTGAATGGCATGAGAAAATGGAACAGAAAAACTCTGTGTCTTTTGGTACAAAACCGAGACTGTAGACATCGATTTTGAATTTCTCCACTTTATGAGATAAAGCATATTGGAAGAGCTTGAACAGAATTGGATTGGTAATATACCCTACAGACTCAACAACAATATTATGCAAGGCAGTAGAATTATCACGATGGAGCAGAAAATTGCACAGAAAGTTCTTGAAAAATTCAAGATTTTGAAACTCTGTGCTTCTTATTATCAGTGCAGGGACATATTTCCAAAGGTCCTTGAATCTTTTGGACAAGACACAAGTCCGAACAGCTTCTTTTGTTGTCATGAATGCCATTATGCATAGCAGAATGCAATTTGGTAATTTACTAATTCTATCCACTTTTCCTTCTGTTTTTTCAGTACTCTTTCCTCTGATCATCTTTGGCAGCTTCTGTAACATATTTCCTTTCCGCACCATCTGGTCAAAATAAACTTAGACAAACATTAAGATAACAATTATTGGCAGCAAAATTTACTACAATCTAACAAAACAACCACTTTTTTTAAAAAAAAACAATCATCAACAAATCACAAAAACATAGTAATGTGATTTATTATATGTTAAAGAACCTTGGGATACACCACCCAAAAGCTACTCCAAAGGATGAGAGTGACCAAGGCCTTATAAACTCGACTATATATCTCAATACGCCCCCTCACACGAGTGGGAGGCGGTGAGATTTCGAAGGGTTTGATACCATGTTAAAGAACCTTGGATACACCACCCAAAAGCTAGTTCGAAGGGTGGAAGAGCCCAAGATCTTATAAACTACACATTAATTGCCCGTACAACCAATATGAGACTATATATCTCAATAGTCTACAGTTTGCCATGACGATTACAGACTCCTTTGCAGCTGAATTTGGCCAATTGTAAGGTTACACAAAAAATTCACGTTTAATCAATAAATCATATTAATATCGCAATCAAGATTGCCAAGTGATGAAATTACAATTTGTTTAAATAAAATATGAACGGTAGTGATCTCTAATTTTATTAATTAGGTAAGAAATAAAAAAAAAAAAAACTCGACTAAAATTTAAAAAATCGGTTTGATCTGAGCGGATCATGATTAATTTGGGACATCAAGACCTATGGTATCTATGGAGAAAATAAACATAAATAAATATTTAATATTGAAATCATAACATTAACAAAAATACAAAATAACAATTAAACATGAACAAAATATTCACAAGCTAATAAAAAACTGAACTATAAGTTAAATATTAATAAATCAAGAAAGTAATGAAATAAATATAAAAAAATAATTTATTAAACTTAAAAAATTAGCATTGGCAAAATAAATATAAGGTAATTGGTGTTGATGATGGCACGGCAGGGGCTATCAAATTTGTTTAATGGTTTGGTTTGGTGTTGTGATGGCAAGCTGTTTGCATTCTTGTGCAAGGAAACCCTTTTTGGAATGATGATCGTTGGTGGCTAATGTTTTTTGTTCTTCTGTTTTGTTTTTCAATGTGTTTCCCTTCTTTTTTTTTCCCCCCCCCCCCCCCCCCCCTTAATCTTCAAGACTCAGACAAAAACAAGCAAACAGGGTGCAACATTGCAATGTGTTTGATGATGTGTTGGGGCTATTTAAAAATAAATAGACTCATATGACATTAACAATAAAGAAATAGATAAAATAAATGTACTTAGATTCATCTTTATTTTATTTTATTTTTTATTTTAGTGGTGTGAGAATGAGTCCTTAATATATCATAAGTGCTAAAAATTTATCTGTGCAAAACATTAAGGTGTCATGTTGCAAAATTGTATGAGAAAGTAAAATTCTGAAGGAGAGTAAAATGTGTGTAGAATAGGGAAAAAGTTTATTGAAAAAATAACAAAAAGTTTACCACTTTTTTTATTCTATTAATTTATTGGGGAAGGTTATACTTACAACCTATTTTCTTTACAACCTCTTACAACCATATATCTTAACCGTTGATTTCCGTCAATCAACGGTTATCATTTATTATGATTTAATAATTAATTAATAAATTTAATTTGCGAAAATCTTAACTATTAATTGACGGAAATCAACGGTTAAAATATATGGTTGTAAGAGGTTGTAAAGAAAATAGGTTGTAAGTATAATCTTTCCCTTATTTATATGTTTTTTTTAAGGCAGCAGGATATTTATTAAAAAAATACATAAATTTAAAGGAAAAGGGAATCTGAGTCTAAAAGGGTTTGTGAATAAATTTAATGTGTAAACAAAATTTATTTGAGCTTCACGAAAAAATGCTTAAGGCAGATTTTATTTTTTTATTTTTTTACTTTCAATATCATGCAATGTAGTGTAAAAATAACCATATGTGGATGTTCAGAAAACACCTTTAAAGGATTAAACTTACATAGATTAGCAAGTCAATCTTGTCTGATTGTAGTTGAGTTTTGAACCAGAGGAAGGTGAAGGAGTTTCTTTTTGAACTAAGTTTAAAGTTATGGATCTGTACCATGTACCCGGGCTAAATGCCCATATAAGTCGGCTACTTCAGGAACCCGGTAAGAAGGCCCAAACCGAAGGAGCCCATCCCCATCAACCCGGAAATTACCAACGAATATTCCCTATTCAAATATCTGAAACGGGCTGTAGTTATGAAGACGTGATGACGTTATGTAACCTCTAATAACGGCCGACAAAGCATTGATGATCCCACGTCACTACAGCTCAGCCACACCAATTCAAATCGGAGGCAGCCCCTATAAATAGGAGGGCTCCTCAACAGAACAGGACACCTGATTTTCAATACACACCACACACTATCATTATATTCATATACTCTGCAGTGATCAAGCAAGGCATAGGGATATCTCTTCCATAGATACCCCTGGTCAAGGCTATACGATCCAAAGCGATCAATCAACCCAACAAAGGTTGAACATCTCTGTCCATAGGACAGAACATTGGCGCCGTCTGTGGGGAACGAACCCACGAACCCACGTCTACATCATGGTGGTTCACACAAGAAGCAACAGCCAACCTAATCCACCTCTGGAACCAGTTTTGGAGGAAACAAACCAACCTCAACGCCAGAGGGATGATGTGATGAACCACGATCATGTCCATATGAGTGAAGACATATCAGATTCTGCCTCTACTCCCTTGAGGCATGTGCAACGCCAAACCAATATTCGGATGAATCCACCAGAACAAGCCAGAGAATTGGCAGCCAATATCGTCCGATCAACCAATCCAGAAGAATCGCGGTTGGCTCCCACAGCTCTTACGGTCATTCTACAGCACATGACGGAGATGGAAGACCGCTCTAACCGCCAACGTCAACACGATCTCCGCGTAATCCGCGAAGAGCATTCACGTGGAATCCGCGACTTGGAACGTCGGTTGAGAGGAATTATTGAACCTCGGCAAGAGGATGAACGGGGCCATTCCTATCAACAAAATCAAGCCCGGCATGAACACAACCCCATTCAAAACGAGCAGAATCAAGCCCAGCATGAACACAACCCTGTTCAAAACGACGTCAATATAGCAGGACAAACCATCAATCCGGGTGCTACAAACCCCATTCCTCCGATAGAAACAGGTACGCCAAGGAATCAGGAAGAGATACATCTCGACAGGGGTAGGCGCGAGGCTGAACCCGGCTCATATAAGAGACGGTATAGTAAGGGGCAATACAATAATAGTCCCTTCACCAGCACGATCTTGAACGCCCCTTTTCCTGAAGATTTTGATTCTGCTCGCTTACCAAAGTATGATGGAAGTCAAGACCCACAAGTTCATATCGATGCTTTCGATACCGACATGTACATCAGAGGAATTGATGAACCTCTCATATCCCGGATATTTGCAATCACCTTGACTGGAGCGGCGCAGGCATGGTTCTCCACCCTCCCTGCAAATTCCATCAGTTCATTTGATGAATTCGGTCAGCGTTTCCTTCTTAATTTCGCCACGAGCAAGAAACACCCTAAATCCGAGTTCGCACTCGGTAAGATACGACAAAATCCTGGGGAAACCCTCCAAAAATACCTTAATCGATTCAAAGACGCCGCGCTACAAGTTCCCAACTTGCCAGAGAACGTTCATGTTCACCTTATTGTCGCCGGTTTGGACGGATCATCAAGATTGGCCAAATCAATATACAAAGACCCAGTCAAGACACTAGAAGAGTTCAGAACTCGATCTAAGAAATACTTAGAACTCGAGCAGATGGAGATAGCCAATGCCCAACCAGATGAAGCAAAGGGCACACTTCTGAAAGATAAAAACCCATTGCCACAGCACCGGGATCGTAACGATTTCCGGAAAAAAGAAAACAGGCCGCGCATCCCGGATTCCAGAGATCGGATGGGGAAATATGACAAATATACCCCGCTGAACGCCCCGAGATCGCAAATTTGGAGAGAGGTGGCCATGACGGACATGCGAAAGGTGGAAAGACCCCGGCCTATATTTAACAGAGGCGGACTCGACAAGTCAAAATATTGCGCATTTCATGACGGACCCGGTCACACTACCGATCAATGCTGGGATCTCAGAGATGCAGTAGAGAAATTTGTAAGAGATGGTCGACTAAGGCAATATGTGATCCAAACACAAGGAGGCAAGAATAACAAAAGAAAATTTGACAACAGTCAGAGAAACAGGAATCCGCAAGAAGGTAAGACCCCAGAAAACAACACTTCCGGGAAAGGTCCCAGTCAGGATGAATTCCCAGAAGTAGCCTTTGAATGCAACGTAATAAGCGGAGCCCTTGGAGGTGGGGGTGACACAATGAACGCAAGACGAAAATACCTAAGGGAAGTCTTCTCCGTCAGAGACCATCCCAATTTCAGACAGGCACAGCGAGAACAGGAACCTCCTTTGCTATATTTTACAAAAGAAGACATGCGAGGAATAATGCCTGGACATGTCGATGGACTTGTCATCGCAGGAACTATAGTCAACTGCCGGGTCAAAAAAATCTTCGTTGATGCCGGAAGCAGTGCTGATATCATATTATGGGACGCATTCAAAAAAATGCATCTCGACGTAGAAGACCTGCACCCTTGCAGAACTGAGCTAATCGCCTTCAATGGGCAACACACCACTCCCAAAGGATACATAGATCTAAGATTAACGTTGGGAACGAAGAACGCGTTCAAATCAGAACGCGTACGGTTCATAGTAGCCGACTTCCCCTCAGAATATAATGTGATTTTAGGTCGACCCACAATACATGAATGGGATATGCTGGTATCCACCAAGCACCAAAAGATCAAAATGTTGAGTAGTACCAATGAAGTCATCACAGTCTGCGGTGATCAAAAAGAATCTCGAGGCTGTTATTTCGACACAGTAAAGGAGACAAACCCCCCCCGAACCCATCCAGGAGATAAATACATCCCCAACACCGAAGGGATGAAGGAAGGCAAGAGGAAAGCGGTTAACGTTGTTGAACTAGATATGAGGGAAGACACAGTCCCACGCCCAGAACCCGATGGAGAGTTGGAAGACTTAACCCTGGGGGACAAACCCGGTCAATGCACTCGAATTGGCAAGTCCACTGATCCTTCCCTCAAAGCAGAAATTGCGGAGTTTCTCAGAAACAACAAAGATGTCTTTGCATGGACATCGTCTGAAATTCCGGGTATTGACCCAGAATTCTGTTGCCATAAATTATCAGTCTATCCTGGATCAATGCCGATATCCCAGAGAAAAAGGAAATTAGGACCAGAACGACAACAAGTTTTGGCAGATCATGTCAAGGAACTGCTGGAGGCGGGTTTCATTCGAGAAATACAATACACCACATGGTTGGCCAATGTGGTGATGGTCAAAAAGCCAAACGGCAAATGGAGGGTTTGCACCGACTATACAGACCTAAACAAAGTTTGCCCCAAGGATTCATACCCAATGCCCAATATAGACCAGCTGGTCGACAACTCGGCTGGTTTTCAACTCTTGTCCTTCATGGACGCATATTCGGGATACAACCAGATCCCAATGTATCCTGAGGACCAGGAGAAAACCGCCTTCATTGCTGAAAAGGCGAACTATTGCTACAACGTAATGCCATTTGGTCTAAAAAATTCAGGAGCCACGTACCAAAGAATGATGAACAAGATTTTTGAAGATCAGTTGGGAAAGAATGTTGAGGTCTACATTGATGATATGATTGTCAAGTCTTTCTGTGCGGCAATGCACATTAAGGATTTGGAACAAACTTTTAACAAGCTCAGAACCTACAGCATACGCCTTAACCCGGCCAAATGCGCATTTGGCGTTCCAGCAGGCAAATTCTTGGGATTCATGTTAACTCACCGGGGAATCGAAGCAAATCCGGAAAAGTGTAGAGCAATTCTGGATATGAAGGAACCCCAAAATAAAAAAGAAGTACAACAATTAACGGGCAGAATCGCGGCTTTAACGCGTTTTCTTCCCAAGTCGGCGGAAAAGGCCCTCCCATTCTTCAAACTACTAAAAAAGGAAGCAACAGCGGATTGGAACCCGGAATGCCAACAGGCATTTGCTAAATTGAAGCAATGCTTGTCAACCCCACCGATATTGACCAAACCCGAGCTAGGAGACATTTTGACTTTATACTTAGCTGTGGGTGAGGAAGCAGTAAGTGCAGTCTTAATCAAGGAAACAGAGGAAGACCAGAAGCCAATTTACTTCATTAGCAGGGCGCTGCAAGGAGCCGAATTGCGATATCAAAAGTTGGAAAAAGTAGCATATGCATTGCTAATTACAGCAAGGAGATTACGACCCTACTTCCAAGGACATCAGATCCGAGTCCGCACCGACCAGCCGGTCAGACAGGTGTTGCATAAACCAGACTTGGCAGGAAGGATGGCGAGTTGGGCAATTGAGCTAAGTGAATTCGACATTAGTTATGAAAGTCGGAAGGCTATTAAGTCACAAGCTTTGGCCGACTTCATAATGGAAATGACGTCATCGCACCAGGAACAACACCAAACCGACAGAATGTGGAAAGTCTTTGTTGATGGATCTTCTAACCAAAAGGGGAGTGGTGCTGGTATCATTCTCGAAAGCCCAGACGGAATCACCATAGAGCACTCGCTAAAGTTAAACTTTCCAACGTCAAATAATCAAGCTGAGTATGAGGCTCTAATAGCTGGGTTATCCCAGGTTAAAGATCACGGAGCCATTCACGTGATGGTGTACACTGATTCCCAGTTAGTCGCATCACAAATAGATGGCAAATACCAAGCAAAAGGACCTTTGATGGTAAAATACTTGCAGAAAGTAAGAGAATTGATGGCCAACTTCAACACAGCACAGGTCAAGCACATACCTCGGGAAGAAAATGGCCGAGCTGATATATTATCCAAACTGGCCAGTACCAAAAATCCAGGAAACCACAGGACGATAATACAGCAAAATATGCCCAACCCGAGTTGCGTCATGATGATCACCGCTAAGACAGATTGGCGGCACCCTATCATCGAATACTTGGAACAAGGTACGAAACCAGAGGACGTTCTGGAATCTCGGAAACTCATTCGAGATGCGACGCACTATACACTGGTTGATGATCAGTTGTTTCGGAAAGGTTTGCATACCCCAATGCTAAAATGTCTTGGTTATGAAGATGTTGATTACGTGTTATCAGAAATCCATGAAGGCATCAACGGGCATCATATGGGTGGCAAAGCACTAGCGCGAAAAGCGCTGCGGGCTGGATATTATTGGCCAACTATGGAGAGGGATGCAAAGGAGCATGTGAAAAAATGCGACAGCTGTCAAAAACATGCCAAGCATATCCTCTCCCCACCAGAAGAAATGAGTTACATATCCTCTCCTTGGCCATTCTTCAAATGGGGAATGGACCTCTTAGGACCATTCAAACCGGCTGAAGGACAACTAAGGTGGTTAATTGTGGCAGTAGATTATTTCACAAAATGGATAGAAGCGGAACCAGTAGCTACTATCACTTCTGCCAGAATCCGGAAATTTTTCGAGAAAAGCATAATTTCCAGGTTCGGGATACCAGCTGAATTGGTAACAGACAATGGAACCCAGTTTACGGACAAAGGCTTCCAACAATTGATGCAGGACTTTCATGTCAAGCACCGCTTCG